>JAEMWC010002278.1:32500-45547 GCA_016490735.1 Pachyseris speciosa | reverse complement strand
CTGACAAAACATTTATTTTCTCTGTAAACCCTTGGAGTATTGAAAGGCTTTTAAAAAGACGATGCGTGACCGACTTAATGCCTTTATTTACTACAAAATTCTGCTCATTAGCGCAATCGGATAAGGGGCCGCAGTTGGGTTCTGGAGGTCGCGAGTTCAAGTCCGGGCGCCGCTATTAGATAATTTATTTCTTCACTTTATGTAAATGTTTCTTCCTCTGGCCGAGAGGGGCACGGGCCTCTCGGCGGACACCACGACGAAAAATAACCACAAAAAAAAAAAACGGTATTACTAGAAGCGGCTCGTCGCTAAGCGACGGCTGCTTAATAAAATCTTTCTTGGAGCAGATTAACCATGTTTATCGCCTACTGTAAAAGTAGCCCTGGCAGAGTCCTCAGTTGTTGTAGATATCCTTAACCGATCAAAAGTGGAGAGCAGCGGATTTCACGTGTTCGAGGTTCCTATATAAAAGTTTCAAGGTATATTAATTGGGCACCATACTGACTTAGGTTTCAGCAAAGGAGCGACTCTTGGAAAGCCCCTCGAAAAAAGAGCGATGACAGAAGACGGTATGAGGGTGAATCTTTCTGAATATGTTGTAAGCAAACGAAAGCGCTAAAACAATCCTCACCCAGCCCCCATAGCTATCATTTCCAGGTGGGGCATTTATAAAGGTCTTTTTTTTTTTTTTGGAATAAATATTTTTGTCTTCTTTTTTTCTCCAATTAATCTCTCAGATTATATTTATTTTGTGTTAGTTTCTTTTTTTCTGTATATTTAAAGTTTTTTTTAAAGTGATCTTTCTTCGTCTTTTGGAGATGTTCCAGAATGTACTGGGATGTTCCAGAATGTCCCATGTTCCTCGTTTTATCGACGGCCAATTGACAACCTGAAATGTACACGCCGATACAGTTCCCAAACATTCCAGCATGGAGCAACAGACAATGACTAATCAGGCGTAAGTCACGAAGCGTTTAAAATAATAAGCAAAAAATAGCTCTTGTTTTATAAAGATCTAGCTGAAATCAATAACAAAACATTGAAAACAGAAAAAAAGTTGCTCGAAATCGAAAAAGGTTGATCGAAAATCGAAAGTTGTTCAAAAAGTTGCCGTCAACTTGTGGACAGGCCTAACACTTTTCATTGACAAAAAGAATAAGAGAAGGCGCTTTTAGTTAAAATGATTTGATATTAAAATGTTCAAAATGCACAATACATTGATTAGTATCGTTGTGGTGTGATTGAAAGCCATGTGGTTCAAAGGAATCAGGCGGTTTATTAACCCATTGGCACCCGTGCCGGCCAAAACCGGCCGTAAAAAACTCCCATGCTTCAAAACATTGCAACTTTCTCAATCGCACGAATATTGCCTTAACTGTTAGTTGTGAGCACGAAATGGAATGCCCTTTAAATTTGGATATCCAATAATGCAAGAAACGTAGCGATTTTTACCAAATATGGCCTTTTGAGTTTGGACAAGAACGAAACTGACCGTTTTTAATGTCAAAGAGAAACGACAAAAATGCCCCTTTTTACCTTCATGTTTTTGAAGGAAATCATCGCCGAAAAACCAAACTTCAACCATCATAACGAAATTCAGTCCTTTTTCTAGCTTAGAAATGACTTTTTTGGTTCATATTCTTCTCCCGAGCGTAGATACAGCCTTTTGTTCCAGTGCATTCGGGCCTTTCCGCCATTTTCAACATCTACACCACATTGCATGCTGGGAAATGACGAGAATTTTTGACAGCACCCGTTCCTTCTCCCAAGTGTTTCACATAGCCACTCCGACCTACTGCCAAAAATTCCTGCTTGTGGTCATCTTCAGTACTCAGAAATTCCAAAATGTGTGGCGGTAGGTCGAGAAATTCATCAATAGTCAAGTCCCAAAGGTACTAACTGTTCGACCAGCCAAATTCCCAGTTCGTCGAGTAACAAGCCAAATTCAACATCAAAGTACATCACCTTGCTCGATTCTTTGAGAAAGTGGACTCTTAGCTACCGTCACGCTTAATGATGCTCATCAGGCAGCCGCTAAAGATGAAAAATGGCTGTAAATTTAGCAGAAATCGCAAGCAAACCGAACTTGGGCCATTGTTGTCGCTTCACGGATAAAAAATAGCTACGTCAAAATGACGTTTTCAGAAACCTTGAGCCTCCAGTGGCTTAGGACAGCACCACTTTTCCCTGGTAGTTCAAATAAAGAGTCACGAATTGCTATTCATTGTTTATAGGTGGAAAATCACTCCGAAAATGTAAAAAACAGCCGGTAGTCAATGGGTTAAAAGCAAAACCAAAGTATTAAAATGCCGCCCTAGAATAAACTTCATGGGCTTGATTGCAGCAAAACTCAGGCTAAGTCATCATATAATTTGTTGACCATATTTTTGCCCAAGCAACTTCAACCAAACTTCTTTTTTCCGGATTCCGAATTTCCGGATTCCCTGTTTTAGGTAAACCGTTTTCCAGAGGCCTGGATACTAACTGTGGTATCAATTTGCAATAATCTAATCGATAAGAAGTTTTATATATGCGGCGCGAGTCCTATTTGTGTGAACCAAGTCAAATACAGTAAACACCCGCGTATAAGAACCTAGAATTTTTGGGTTCAGGCTGAATGGGTTCTTATATTTTGGGGTAGTTTTTCCTAACTCAGGCTGATTAGGTTCTTAGTAGGTTCTTATTTGTAGGAGTTGTCATAGTGATACCATTGAGAGAACTACTGTAGTACTAGTATGTCATAATGGTTGAACATTTGTATTTTAAACAGCAAAAATGCCAAGCCTTTTTTTTAAACAATAATAAATTCAGTATCATAGGCTACCATATTTACAGCTGTATTTGATAATAATGTAAATTGTTAACAGCAATATAAATATATAAATAAAAACAGCAAAAATAAATAACAACCCAATTTAGGGAATTGAAATTGAACTAATTTTCATGGTGTTTCTCAGAAATTTCACAATTTCTATCAATTAAAATCCAGTATTTTGGCTACAAAATAAGAGTGTTTTTTTGTATAAGAACCTATTGTTCTTTGCCAGCCTAAATAGGTTCTTATATATTTGGGTACTAAAATGCCCAATTTCAGCCTGTAGGTTCTTAAATCACTAGGTTCTTATCCGCAGGTGTTTACTGTATTTGAAACAAGTTTTGTATTTGTGCCTCAAGTTGTATATATATTCAAAGGAAGTTTTATATATTTACAAGATGTTTTGTTTATTTGGAAACAAGTTGGATATTTCTACATCGAGTTATATCTATATGAAACAAGTATTATATATTTAGGAGAAGTCTTATATATAGCAAAGAAGTATTTTTGTCCGTTTTGGCGCGTCATAGATGTCGGACCAAGGATGAAGCGAACTTTGCCAACCTCGGCAACTACAACAACAACAACAACAACTTTTATTTATAGAATAAATATCCAGCGAAGAAAGGACTGTTCCGCAAATAGCATTGCTAGTCTGGGCGGAACAGTCATACAAAACAATTACAAAAATTTAATAAAATTTACAAGAGGAGACTTGCATAATTTTTAAACAGATTGTAACAAATCATTAAATTGTTAAATCGTTAACATAAATTACAAGTTCAATGACTCTTACAAGATATGTTTGAATGAAGAACTCAAGTTCAATTGTACGTTTTTAAGGCAGAGGTAATTTGGGAAATATTGATATAGTCATCATGCTTCTTAAGAATATTGAGAAGGAAAGAGTGGAGTTTTGTTTGGAAGTGTTTCTTGGGGAGCTCTCTTAATGATGCTGGCATCTCATTCCAAATTTTAGCTCCTACTCTTGAGAAAGCTCTTTTTTGGATTTCTAACCTAGATTTCTTAATATAGAATTTATTTGCTGACAAAGACCGAGTGTTATAAGAGTGAATACTGGTAGTGTCGCTGAATAGGTTTAAAATGTTACTAGGTGCCTTCCGGTTTTGTATATCATGCATTAAGCAACAGACGCATTTGAAATAAAGAAAATTTAAAGGTAAAATATCGGCATGAATAAACAAAGGACTGCATGTTCACATCTCTCTACGGAAAATATAAATCTAAGTGCTCTTTTTTGAAGAACTAAAATTTTTGTCAAGTAGGATTTATTTGCAAGACCCCATGCAGTCAGGCCATAAGATATGTAGGACAATATTAAAGATTGATAGATGCGCAGTAGAGTATTTCGTGGTACAAAATGTCTAAGTTTCGCTATAATCCCAACTAATCTACTTATTTTGACTACAATGTGTTCAATATGAAATTTCCAGCTTAAACTGCAGTCTATTAGAACCCCAAGGTATTTTACATAGAAGCCCCGGTCAAAAGAAAGATCGCAACAGACATCCCCATACTTCGAGCTTCAGCGACCTGGTCGTCAATAACGCTTTGAAGTGGGAAAACAAACAATACTGTCTGCGACCAATTATTTTGATCTATTTTAGATTGCAGCCGCGCGCATTGATACTTTTGCCAAATTATGGAGACAAAACAGTGAGAACATCTTTGCTTTGAAGTAAGGTATCGACTGCTAGATGCTGTTCTGGTTTCAAATCTGACGGATACATGTAGTTCATATATTTGGAGAATTTTTCGCTTTGCGAATACAAATGTCTCGCCTTTTCCGGACAAAAACCAAACAAACTCAAACCACGCAGTCCACGCTCGATGATAGATCACGTCATCACCCGGTCAAATCAGCCAATCAGCATTTTGCGTCCAATTTTTGGACGAGAAATTCAAATTTATGAGACACGAGTGCAAGCTCTCCTTCTCTCCTTTCCTCCCCCACCCCCTACCCCCGGGAGAGCTTGCTCGCAGGCTACGAAGGTCCAAAAACTAGGCATTTGTAAATACATCACTCTCACCTGTTAATCTGCTAATACTGAAGCCACAATAGCAACAATTATTGCCAGTAAAACCAACACACAGATGATGAGTAGAATTTTTTTCTGTTGACATAAAAAAAGAAGAGAAAATTGAACTTTACCATGAAAATCTCTCTCAGAATGAGAACCCATCTAAAAAATTCAGTTCTGTAAGCTTTCATCCCCTTCCCCTGACTTCACCTGCCTTTCACAGTCTTATATGAGGCTTCAGCCCATGTTATTGCCATGTACGGTATATGGTCTGCTATCTTTTAAATGGCTTTGCCTGAACTCCAGCTTTAATTGGAAATTCAGGTGGTGGTTGGAGAGCCAGAATCAACAAAAAGTAATACTGTGACATAATAATAATGCATAGAAAACATTCTAATAATTATTATTCTTTTATTAGAGGAGTGTAATACTTTTTACATATCATGAGTCACATAAACACAACATTTTAAAAGTACAAATCTTACAGGTTTTTGCATCTGCAGAAGATGAAGAAAGGATCAAATCCTTGAAGGAAGCTAAGCCTGGCTTACAATCAGAAGTTTGTTACAAGCTATGAAAAAATACTTAATTTGCAGTTTGGCCATGGTAGCCCAGTACAAATTCCAAATCCAAGGCAAACTCACCCGCCGTGCTTTACTCTGATACTTGACAGCTTTTTTGGTATCACTTTTTGCTGATTGTACAAAATCAACAGCTTGCTCAACATTGTATTCAATGCGATCAATCATCTCTCCCTGACAATGACAAATGCAAGTGCAAGATAATTAAGCTTCATGGTCTGCAATATTGACAAAATAGTCTGAGTTTTGATTTCCTTTAGTTCAGATTATGGAAGTGGATGACACAAATGTTAAACCACAACATAGCTACCACTGAGCTGTAATTAAGAGCAAGTAGCTGGGGATTTCCACCAGATATTTTGTGTTAGATCCCCAGCTACTTTGACAGAAAAACAGAGTATCATTAACAATACCACAAACCCTGGCATCCCTGGTTACCTTTCGCATGTCCCCACCTATGTGAAGGCTTAGTGAGGGCCTGTACCAAATAAATTGAATCATTAATCACAGAGAAGTAACTTACTTGGCTTTCAACAAGCATGGCCATGTCTAGAAACATTTCATGGAGTTCCTGGAAACAGCAGAAGAAATAATTTTACCAGTTCAGTTCCAGCAGTGTGTGTTTAATTTGTTTTTAACATATCCAAATAATATGCCCACATACATACATACATATACTAAAAAGTTTACATCAAGTTGAAAGTCAATACCAGGAACTGCATTTAGAAGTCAATCAATTTCTTCTTATGACATGTAGATGCAGAGAGCCATTTATCCCCCAACAAGTGTGTAGCGGAGGCAAACAGTATTTCGCGCAGAGCAGCAAAACTTAGGCAAAACAAGAAGTAGTGTTTGGCATCTTTGACAGGTGCATCGCACAGAGCACAAGCAGATGAAACAGAGCAATTTCCTCTTAAAAAGATCACAATTAAAAGCGCTAAGAGTAGCTTATACAGCTAATCTCTCTGAGCATTTACCAACCCAACCATCAGATGAGAGAGATAGACCACAACACTGGGAACTACGTCCCCTACTAAGCAACATGACCTTTATGAAAGAGACTGGCAAGAAACTGAATTGCAGGGCATATCATTTGTTTATAATGAATTGCTGCCACACAACTCTTCACACTGATTTTGAGCTAATTTTTACTTAATTATCAACAAGCAAAGGAATCATTCCCCTCAAAATAAAGTTTACTTAATGTTACTGTTCAGAATTTATTGGCCAAACTTTTTAACACCATGTATCCATTACAAACTTGATACACACAGCTGAATGAGTACATTACCTGAATACTTTTCTCTAAGTTGATAATATCTCTGTGTCTAGCTTCGATATCTCCAAGAGCTTGTCTTGCTTGTTGAGTCTCTATTACAATCTAAGTCAAGTAAAGGAAACACATTTTTAAAACTTACATAATCTTAAGGAAACTTTTGCATCTAGGAGGCAAACTGTACTTAATAAACAACTCTCTGCAAAACATAACCGACCTGCACATTGCTGCAAACCACTGATAGAGTTATTACAAGATGATTATCATGAATTTGGATTATTTTAAATCATCCTTTCATGTGAACAAAAATAAACTTTTAAATGATGGAAGGTTGCCTTTTCGCTGTACTCACATCAAAAGTAAAAATGGCTGGATCTCCACCTTCTAACATTTCCTCAACTTCATCAGATGTCTTTGTTTTTCCAGCTATTTTACAAAGAAATGTTTATCAGATTTTTTTGCAATTAGAAAAGACCACTGAAATTATACAATCTGCTACCAAATTTCCTTCGATTTCTCAGTAATTTCTTTTTTGACTGACAAGTAATTTCACCTTGGTCTTAGTAAATAAGTAAGTCGCCAGTGTTAACATAAAAAAAGCCAATAAATATTGAAAGTAATCGAATCTACTGGTATATAACAGCACTTATGCATCATCACAACAGAATGATCTGTAAATTAAATGGACTTATGGACATTTATGCCGTAAAAGAAGAGTAAAGCTCTTAAAAATTAGTAGTAGATACTTATTATGAAACACATTTTCTGCAGGGAGCAGACATACTCTCATCAAAACCCTTTGCTGAGTATGGTGTGATATACAGACAGGACCAGAGAGGGCCCAAGGGTGCAGACCTCCACCAAAGGAAGTAAAGCACAGAGGGTTAAAATCTGGTTTATTCTATCTTAAAGGGTTTCACTCTGGGTCTACAGGCCTCACCTTACATAATTTTCCTAAAAAACAGTTCTATTGACACTAATATTAACATCGTACTTATTTCAAGTTGTCTTTGAATCCTAGCTTTGCATTTCTCTCTGTAATCTGACTGTGTTGTATTGTAATCACTCATGATCTCTACAAATTTTCTTGCTAAAGTTGAATGCTGCACAGATAAGAAAGAAAATGAGTCAATTCAAAGTAACAGGGCATTGTAATGATTCGTATATCAGACTTTTGTCTAGAAGAACAAAGGACCGTCTGTGGTGCAAGACAAAAGATACACTGTCTAAATGAAGCTTTTGCAATTGTATGGATGTACATGTACCCTTTTTGCCAGGTTGTTTCCTTTGGCACAAACAAAATTAAATTAAATAAAAGATCTTCCTTTTCCTGAGTGTTTGAAATCTAACCTATAAAAGGACAGATGTCTAATGTAACTCCAATTTATTTTACTTCTGTTTTCATGCTGTAATGTGCCTCTTATCATTATAATATTATGCTAAAAAGGTGTGTACAATACAAGTAAATTTAATTATTATTTTTGGTGACTTCAGTATTTAGTATTTCAGCCCCTCCATCAGAATTAGTGTACTTTGAACATATGGGTTGTTCATCTTATTTTATATATACTGAGATTTTCGCATCACATTTTGCTGTGTGAAAAAGAGTTTCGGATTTTACTTCAACCAATCAGAGAGGCGAAACGAGTTTCTCACAAGTGAAAAAATCGTTTCGTCCAATCACAAACCACGGTTTAAGCGAATTGTGTTTTCGCGGGCTTTTTCGCGGTCATCGTGGGTAGCTTTGTCGGGCAGCTTTGACTAGATAATATTCACAGGAAAGATTGGTTAATTCCCAACTAGGGTCAAACTTGGTTTAAACTTGGGATTTGATAACTCCCAATTTGTGAAATTGGGTTTTATTTGGGGCAATATTGGGTCACTGTTAACTTTGTGAAGAAAGTCATCTTCACAATTCCCAATGAGTATTTCCCAATTTAAAGCCAAACTTATGTCCTTCTGTAAATGAAATTGGGTATAGCTTGGGGTGAAATCGAGAAATACATTCCACAATGGGGCTACTTTGGAACCGGTAGACCCTAATGTGGGTCAAACTTGGGATTCATTGAAACGCACATAATTTGTTTTGGGGTGTATTTGGGGCAATGTTGGTGTTTCATTTATAACTATTAAGCATTTCCCAACATAGACCCAGGCCTTTTTAGACTGGATGAAATTGGGTAATAAATTGCAAATTCCCTTTTTTTTTTATGCCAATGAGCCATTATTTTCTGACACATTTCCACATCACTACACCAAAGCTTTACTTTGTTCTCCAGTCCTAGATAACAGTACTTGATTTTTCCCTTTCTTCCACAGTGTTTGCATTATATCCCATTTTCCACTATAAACATGCTTTTTCTCTCCTGATTTTCTACGTCTGGCCTTTTTTCGACAAAAGCAAACATAGTATTCTTTAGGATTCTCATATCCTACTCTACGAAGTACAACCTGAGCTTCCTCTCAACTACTTGGCCAGACAGAGTTAACAATGTCCATATCACATTCTTCTCCAAGGCCCTCACAGAATAACTCTTTTCCAAAATCAAGTATGTCACTCTTGAAAACTGTTCTGAGAAGCTTTTGTATTTTCCATTATCTGCATAGCTTTGACAACTGCTTTCACTATGGTTTTATCTAAACAGTTGGTTGGAATATCATCATGTTCATCCAAATTATTTTTGTTTGAGCTATCTATGCTATCACTTATTTCTTCAAGAGTTTCGGGAGTGTTGTTGTCAACAGAAAAATACCTTTCTTCTTCACTTAGATCCAAATTGCTTTCCTGAGGGGTTTCTTGTTCCTGATTACTAAAAGTCGTGTCGCTTTCATGTAAGCTGTCATCTTGTTTTACTCGTTTTACACGCAACAATTGACTGCGTTTCCAGTGCTCCAGTTCCACTTTTCTTGAGGTTGCTTTTCCCTCGCATTGTTCACACGGACAATGAACATGCAAATACGTCTTGTCCGGACAAGAACAAGCTACAATATCAACTCGATCCCAAGAGATGAACTCAAATGTATTTGTCCAAGTTCTCTTTTTCCCCACTGTGCCCACCATCTTGGCAAAAGGCAACCAAAAGAAAACTGGTACCGAAGTTTAGTCAACCAATCACATGCGCGATGTGACAAACAACTGAAAGATGTTCGCGCCACTCTGCTCGAGGCGATGGCGGCGAGAGCTAGCAGTAGTGATGATCGTTCTCATGAGAAAGCTGAATTAGATAAACCGTTGGACGCCTGGACTGAAGGAAATGTCCACTGTTTTGTAAATAGTAACTTCTCTGCAGAAATAGCGAAAAAATTCAAAGGTAAGGTTTCGTTTGTTTCTACGGCTGTGGCTTCGATGTTGTTTGTCCCGGGAAATCGATCTTCAATTTTACAAATGTAAGTTACTTTTTATTAACAGATGAAGAAATAAATGGAGATGCCCTAATACGCTTGATTAAAAAAAATGACGAGGATGAAATATTCATTAAACTGGGACTTCAAACCTTTGGAAAACGTGTCAAATTTAGGAAACTTGTAGAAGGGTTGTTGCCTTGCCATGAAAAGATCAGCAGACCAGCGACACCTTCATCAACTTGTTCAAAGCCATCAATGACAGAGATAGCTTCGTATGGAAAGGATATACAGCTGTTATACAAAGCAAAGTAAGGAAGTTATATTTCTTAGGGATAATTTAACAGGGAGATTCCATAATAATGATATTTACTTTTTTTCCCGTGGTCGGTTTGAAACTGCTATCCATGGTTGGTTTTCCCGCCATCGCTGGTTTATTTATAGATTTCTGGTGGGAATATTGAGCTCGCACCGTGCATTTTTGTAAACCTGTCACCTGTCCAATCTTTTGATGTTGAATTGTCTCATTTAGTTAAAGAACTGTAGCAGATATACTGTTGATAATAGAAAGTCTGTTTTGTTGTCTGGTGTATAAAACTGCTGAAATAAGTTGTTTACTTAAGAATTAATTAAGCTTATTTATTTCAACAGAAGGAGTCGTATCCAGAAGGCTGCAGTACAGCAGTGGGCCGGCAACAATTTTCCCAACTTTAGGCTGATAGTTTTGTAAAGTTTTTATTCAAGGAAATGTTCACTTTGTTAGAGTAAAATGAGGCCTTGTTGAATCTTGTGCATCCGTGTTCTGGCCTCTCAAGTTTAACCCATTGGCACCCGTGCCGGCCAAAACCGGCCGTAAAAAACTCCCATGCTTCAAAACATTGCAACTTTCTCAATCGCATGAATATTGCCTTAACTGTTAGTTGTGAGCACGAAATGGAATGCCCTTTAAATTTGGATATCCAATAAATGTAAGAAACGTAGCGATTTTTACCAAATATGGCCTTTTGAGTTTGGACAAGAATGAAACTGACCGTTTTTAACGTCAAAGAGAAACAACAAAAATGCCCCTTTTTGCCTTCATGTTTTTTAGGGAAATCATCGTCGAAAAACCAAAATTCAACCATCATAATGAAATTCAGTCCTTTTTCTAGCTTAGAAATGACTTTTTTGGTTCATATTCTTCTCCCGAGCGTAGATACAGCCTTTTGTTCCAGTGCATTCGGGCCTTCCCGACCTTTTCAACATCTTGAGCGCATTGCATGCTGGGAAATAACGAGAATTTTTGACAGCACCTGTTCCTTCCCCCAATTCTTTCACATAGCCACTCCGACCTACCGCCAAAATTTCCTGCTCGTGGTCATCTTCAGTACATAGAAATTCCAAAATATGTGGCGGTAGGTTGAGAAATTCATCAATAGCCGAGTCCCAAAGGTACTAACTGTTCGACCAGCCAAATTCCCAGTTCATCGAGTAACAAGCCAAATTCAACAACAAAGTACATCACCTTGCTCGATTCTTTGAGAAAGTGGACTCTTAGCTACCGTCACGCTTAATGATGCTCATCAGGCAGCCGCTAAAGATGAAAAATGGCTGTAAATTTAGCAGAAATCGCAAGCAAACCGAACTTGGGCCATTGTTGTCGCTTCACGGATAAAAAATAGCTACGTCAAAATGACGTTTTCAGAAACCTTGAACCTCCAGTGGCTTAGGACAGCACCACTTTTCCCTGGTAGTTCAAATAAAGAGTCACAAATTGCTATTCATCGTTTATAGGTTGAAAATCACTCCGAAAATGTAAAAACCTGCGGTAGTCAATGGGTTAAATAAATGTCGTGTTCACAGTACAGAGTGTAACTGGATTTTGACTTTTCTGTAACATTGTTTCCTTTGGAACTGTTCAGACTTCGTAATATTTTTGCCCCAAATTTGGGGCAAGTAGTTTCTTGTTTTTTCCCAATCCTGTTCTTTTTTTGGGACCATTTGAACATCACTTTGGGACAAAGCCAGGGCTCGACACTAACACTCACCCGCTTTCCATTGGAGACTAAATTTACATCTTGGAGAGTGAAAAAACGAAAATGAACCAGAATACTCACCCGATCTGGAAAGTAAACTTTGGGCTATGATGGAAAGCAGAATTTTCTTTTAAAATGGCTTTAGTCAATGTTTGCAAATGAAATGAGAAAACAACTCTCAGGCATTTATTTCATTCTTGATAAGGACAAATTTCGCCATGAATTCTCATATTTCCACCATAAATTATTGAAGGATCGAAAAAACTTCCAAGGAGGTCAGGGCACAACAATAATTTACACATAGTAAGTGAATGTGACATATTGGAGATACGTAGCAGTAAAGAATGAGTCTATTTTGGTTTGGTTTTACACAGACAAATTAAAAATACTGTCAATGAGACATGGTAAGAAAAACATTGTGGATAGCAACTATGATACTGTAATCTATTTTGAAAAGTAAAATTTTGAGGTGGAAAGTAAGTTTTGAAATCTGCTTTCCAAAGTGGAAAGTGGTGTCAAAAGTTAGTGTCGAGCCCTGAAAGCTGGAATCAGTTGAACCCAGCTGTGGGTCTACTTTGGGATCAATAAGGGCAAATAATTCACAAATCAGACCCAACACTGTTAGAGGTTTGGGACTACTTAAACATCACTTTGGGGCAAAACTGTGATCGGTTGGACCCAGGTATGGGACTTTCTTGGGATCAACATGGGGCAAAGAAACCACAAAAAAGACCCAACATTTGGGGTTAGTATGGGTCTAAACTGGGAAATGCATAAAGTACAATAATTGTACTTTATGCATTTCCCAGTTTAATTTGGGAGTTGTTCCCATTTCCCAACCAAGGAGGCTAGTTTGGGGATTGGTTAGTTCCCAAAGTAATATCCATGTTAGACCCAAGTTTGACCCAATTTAGTACCAGGATTGCCCCAATTTGAATAGGTTGGGAATTCACCAACATTTTCTGTGATTTTCGGT
>JAEMWC010002278.1:0-25000 GCA_016490735.1 Pachyseris speciosa | reverse complement strand
AGATAATCAATCCTTTCCCTTTCCCTCTTACAGCCCCGCTAAATTTTCTTCACTCGTTCTAGCTCGCTCCAAATATCTGAGGAACAGTGTTGTAGGAGTAAAATATATACCTCATGTTTGTGCACCACTGCGTGCCTATTTATAAAACCCACCATGCATCCTGCGATAACTCACATCCGGGTAATGGCTGTGTTCCCGCCGACTTCAAACGTGACTGGTTTTGACCGGTTAGCGCTGCAACCGAGCAGAATTGGACATTACGAACTTGTGAAAGTTGTGTTATCTTATCCTTCTCCATCCCAAGTCATCCTGTGTTTTTTTGAGAAGACTAAGGGGAACTTAAAAAAAAAAAGAGTGATTTTCACCATTTAATAATCTTTTCTAATTTCTAATCTAATTTCTGAAGAATGGCAGAGCAAGTACAACCAGTAGCAACATTTAAAGTAGGTTTGGGTTCTTTCGCTCTTTGCATAAACGTCAATGATCTACTACAACTTCTTGTCTGTATTTGCTGTCTTTAAACTTAATACTTTTTACATTTCTAGCTTGTTCTTGTCGGTGATGGTGGTACTGGAAAGACAACTTTTGTAAAACGCCATCTGACAGGAGAATTCGAGAAGAAGTATGTTGGTAAGTAGAATGCTGTACAAAATCACCAGAGATCGTACAATATAAACTTGCGGTATTCTCCTTCGCATAATCTTCAGTATTCTTCGTAGTCCATTGCAGATTTGTCTTTTAGGGCGCGTTTCTCGGGTAATAGAGAAATTGTACACTTGCCTTTATCTGATTATTTACACAGCACACGGTTTAATTTGAAATGGATGCGGAATCACGCTTTGATTTGATCAAGCACATTGTACGTACTTGGCTTATAAAAGTCTTCTTGTCCATTAAGCCCCGGCTACACGTTCAAACATTGTTATAAAACATTTGTTGGATGAACAATGTTAGAAAGTGTAGCAAGCATGTTTGATGACGTATGTTCAACATTTTTTGTTGGAAGAATGTTTTGATTTCGATCAAACATTTTCTCCAACATACAACAAATGTTGAAGCGTGTAGCCGCCCTTTCAACAATGTTGTATTGCAAAGACCAATCAGAGTTAAGGGCCCAGAGTCCAATCCGAAGCCTAATGGTAGAGGTGGAAATTGTTTAAACCAGAACCCCGAAGCGATGTGTTTCCAACAATGTTATATGCGTATCCAACATTGTTAGAAGCATTCTTACAACAATGTTGGGACGTGTTCTTCTAACAATGTTACAACGTGTAGCCGGGGCTTTACTTCATTTATCATGTCAAAAATTTTCAGGTATCTTGCTAGAACTGAAGTTGTATAAAACAGCAAGTAGCTATGTTTTTTTTAAGTCTACACATCTCCAACTATACATTTTACAAGATAATATTCTATTCCATCCTACGAAAATAGATAGCCTGCGAGCAGGCTCACTACTAAATAATTCTCAATTTTCGCGCGAGCAACGTATTGGAGGACAGCTTCGCTGGTGAGAAGTGAGCCTGCCCGCGAGATACCTGTATTTTAATTCCTCCAATTGTGAGGTGTCACGTCGGCATTTCACGTGTCAGATAACTAACCAATAGGAGCGAAGTGAAATGTAAACAAACATGACAGTAAGTTGCATGTGGAGATTCTCGCAGCAGATAGAAAATATTTCTCCATGGATGGCGGGGAAACCCCAAAGAAAACTGAATCGTGTGAACGATTATTGCCCATATTTGCAAGAGTCCTAATGTGAAGTATGAAACAGGAAAAAGCAGTGGTTGTACTTCAACAGAAAATTTATATAGTGTCTAATGTCAACTTCAGACGGGGTGAAATTTTGGCCTCTATTTGTGAGAACATTGGCGTGAGTTTTGTGAAATCCCTGCATTTGTCAGAGCGGGTTTGCAATTCGTGTGCCAAAAAAATCAGGAATTTGAGTAAATTATTAGCTGAGATCAAAGATGCAACCAGCCAAGATGAAGCAGAAGAGGAACAGGTCAATATAACCCTAACAAATGCCAACTGCTCCGTTTCGACACCCGATTTAAGAAAGTGTCAAGAATGCAGGCAAAGTTCTCTATTTGGAAAGCAGCGGCAAGTGGTGTTTTTTCTGACCCTTCCCTATGGGAAGAATTGCGTTCAGCTTTGCATAGGGCAGTCTCGTCAGAATTTCAGGAATACAGCCGTTCAGATTTTGTTTTGAAAGGAATTGAACCAGATCAACTGGCTGGGTTTTCCTCAAAACTAGTGCTAGATTAAATTAGGATTATTTGCCCACTTTAGAATGGAAGTATTCATGGAGCATGTGGAAACCTTTCCATAAATTCTGTCACTCTCTTTAGCTCGGTCACTTCACGAGTGAGAAATGCTTTGCTGTCCGCTCTGGCTAATTGCATATCTACAGTTATATTTCATGCTGGAATTGGTTTTGACGACATGAAACGTCTTAATCAGGGAAATAGCCAATACAACAGTGTTCGATGGCTTTGCTTCAGAAATCTTCTTCAATCTGATTGCCGTTGAGAACAGCTGGAAAATAAAACCAGTCGGCATCACGGTGAAAACGTCCCTCCCTTCTAGTAAGCCATTACAGCTTCTTTCTGCTCTCGTTTGAGATCAAAACTAAATCCAGAATTGATCGAAAGCTTAAAAAACACATCTTGAACAAAGTCCACTGACGATGCCATCTTGTTTGAATGTCCTGGTTGCCCTGGTTTTTGTTGCCAACATTCAACCTGTCATTTTTAACCAATCAGATAGCTGCGTTTGTGGGTGAACGCAGAGTATTAAAAAACCAGTACCCAGTGTACAGGCTCACATTTTCCTCCCCATTCTTCTCGCCGGCTCACTACGCGTGAATTATTTAGTTTGAGCCTGCTCACAGGCTAGAAAACAGATGGAACACTTCACCGTAGGTCCAAAATGTTGTGTGTGATTTCTGATTGCTCTGTCCACCTTAAAGAATAGCATGGAGTTCTGCAAGGGGTGGGACTTGATTTTGCTTTTTGTTCACTAGAAAACATTATAAACGTTCCTTCAGAATATTAGGTTCAATAACGAATCTAAATCCAATAACCAGAAATGGGCCTCTTTTTCTTGATACTATATCAAACAATGCTGTGTGTAAACCCAGGGACTCTACCCCTGTGACAACAAGGGCCCACATCGATCACATGAACCAGAGATAAAAGTAGGCTCTGTTTTTTTATTATTATTTATTTATTTATTATTATTTTTCGTCTTCGTGTCATGAATTTCCCAATGCACATGTCCAACACTCATCACTGCTCAGAAGGGTTGACAGAAGGTCAGTCTTCATGTGTTCTGCACATGACTTGAATGACCTTATGTCCAGTTGAAAGAACTTCCAAGCAACACTGCACAAAAGGTGGAAAGATGTCTTCAAAGGTCACCTTCGGTTCTTTTTTATTGTTTTTCTGTAAGAGATGCTGTGATGAGTAATTTTGGAGGTTTCTCTGACCATATCTCAAAATCCTTCACCATTCAATAAGTGTTTCCTTTCTCAATCATTAGTCATTGTCACCTCCTTTGACACACAACCTGAGTTCAATTCCTGCTTGGGGCACCCCTCATGTTTTTTCTTTTTTCGTTTCTCTTTTTCTTTTATTATTTTTTTTTACAAGTGCTATTATTATTATTGTTATTAATGGTTGAGCTGCAAAGCAATTTTGTAATTTTACAGGGATTTATGTTGGTAAGGGTCTATGGATATACACTGCATCCGAGTCTATTTAATAGACTTGAACAGAAGTGCAATGTGTCTGGTGTAAGGAGGACAGACTTCTCTCTTTTCATGTCTTCTCTTTTGTTTAGCGCTAAATTAGGGGTACATACTAGTTATGCAACGCTCTCGAGTGGTATACTGTGGAATATCCCACAAGTCACTTGTATTTTCTAGGTATACACACGAGCCTTTAGGCGAGTGTGTATACCAAGAAAATACAAGTGACAAGTGGGATATTCCACGGTATACCACGAGAAAGGGTTGCATAACTATTTTATACCATGCCATAGAAAATACAGTGGCCAGCAAGGCCAGCATAATCAATGCGAGATACGCGTAAACTTGAATGGTTTTGAAATGGCTTCCTAATGTCCACCCTCTTGACGGTGTTTTTAAACCTTTTTCAAAACTTTTATTTATAGTACTGTGCAAAAAGAATGCAAACGAATTTCAGTGCTTTTCCTGACTTTTCGGTGCTTTTCGACGAAATTTGACGAAATTTCAAATGAAACGATATTTCAGACAAAGTTTCATGAATTTTTGAAATGGCTATTGTTTTAACGAAAACGAAAATTCGCGCTGTTCTTCGCAAGACTGTGCGAATATTCGAGCGAAATACCGTTAAGTAAAACGAAATTTCGCGAGAAGAAGTTCGCAGCATGACGAAAGTTTGCACGAAAATTCGCTTGTCAGACGATGTTCGAAAACAGTAATAAACATCCTTTAAATTTACAACTACCCAGTTCATTTATTTTCCTCAGACTCCATCTCCATGCTCACCTTGTATTGTGTTGATGAAAATGAGTGCGTAAACATAGTAAGCAACTGTTGTTGTTCGTGATAAACTTGCCGAAATCTAATGCTGTGTATTTGCAGCGACCTTAACCCTTTGTCTACCGGCCCTTTAAATTTCGATGTAATTTCATCGAAGACTAAAAAAATCATTAAAAAATTGCGTTACTTCCGATTCCCCCAAGATTTGGCCCACAGGAAGTTAATAGATTTAGCCAATTACATGCCTAGTTCCAGGCCCCGCGGAGTTTTGAGCTTCACGCAACGATTTTTTGAAAATTCCCGATCAATGTCGGACGAAGCGAGTGAATTTTATGGCTCGTTTGGCGAAGAATGAAAGCTTGTATCGAATTTCAACCCAAAACAAGTCAAGCAAGTTATTTGGAAGGATTGTGGAGGATAACAAGCAAAATAAACGCGAAAATCGAGGTAAGAATAGAGTAAAAACCTTTCCGTGCCGATCGCCGATTCGGCCAAGTCTACAGCACATGTTGTTGAAATGCAATGATTTGCTTCCCGTTTGGCCTTTGCTTAGCTATTTGCCTTCCAGTCCTTGCTTATTTTGATGATTTATATCAGAAAACTCATGTTTGCTTGTCTTTAACTCATATTTCGATGGAAAACCTAAAAAAACAAAGCGTCTTTGTAAAGTAAACACTGACCATGAGGTGACGCCGAAGTGTAGAATTTCATTATGCTAATTAGGCTAATCTGATTAGCATAATCTGATAAGCGCTACTGAAAAAATTTTTATAAAATTCGAAGTCGCGTTATATTCTCCAACGATTCTCGGACTATTTTGCTTAGATATTGAAGAAAAAAAATTGTTTCTACCATATTACACAAAATAGACCACATTCCTGGCAAAATGCAGCTCTTAAAAAATTTTTAGAATAATTATGCAGAAATATTTTATTGTTAATTTTTACTGCAGAATATTATGGGTTTCTTGGGACCGAAATATTTTTTTTCTGAAAGTTTAATTTTTGCCCTTTCCAATGAGGTATAGCTTTATATGGAACTGTAAATAACACCAGAGATATAATTTTTTAAAGTTGCATGGTAAAAAATACTGAATCTGAAGCGGTAGACAATGGGTTAAGAAGTTAATCAACTGTTAATATATCTTTCAAAAGCTTATCTTTTAGGCAGTAGCAATGAATATTTAAGATTACAATTTTACGTTGTTTAATGTCCCTAATGGAAGAGACAATACACTGTATTTTGACTCTTTCAACTTGCGTTTTGCAACGTGACTCTTTGAAGACTGGGACCCACCTTCCATATATGGCTATGCAATCAAATCCAAAATGGCGTCGGTTAACAGCAATGATGCGAAGGCATTTCTTGACTTTACTGGTGCGTTAGACATCTAATTTATGGCGGTTTCAGAAGCTGATTTCAATGTATGGGTAAACACCGGGACTCGACAGGAGTGGTATTTAATAATTCGCTTAATCGCGTATTTAAGTGAGGATAACAGACTTGACGCAAGAAGAGAAAAAGCATCTAACTTTGAAATGTGACTTGTTGTGATCAATATCAAAACGGTAATTGGATTACACTGTTGTATCTCTATAGACCAACTACCACTCAAATAAATGTTATAAGTTGTGGAAATAGCTTGTAAATGCTTGTCTACAGTTTCATTCTGGTTGTGTTTACACTCGAAAAGCCACATGTACAGTTGTCGATGATATCATTCATTCACACTACTAAATACGAACTGCTTACCAACATTTTACGAAATGTTGTTTCAGGATTACGACTTTTCGATCCACAGGTTTTTGAATTTTCATTTCTGTGTATAGGAACTCTCACTGAAATATCGTTGTTAGATTAGCGAATTTTCATTCATGTGTTGGAACTTTCGGGTGGCTCAGCGAAATTTCTTGAATTTTCGTTTCAGTAGATACGAATTCTCACTGAAATTTTGCTGTTTGATTAGCGAATTTTCGTGCGTGTGTTCGAACTTTCGTGTGGCTTGGCAAATTTTCTTTGAAATTTTGGCCAAAAAATCAAACTTCTCCCGAAATTTCTGCAATATTTCGAGTAAACAATACCTGAATTTTGGGGAAATTCGTTTGCATTCTTTTTGCACAGTACTGTATTATAATTCATGACCAAATGAAAAATAATAAAATATATTAATGTAAAATATAAAGTTATTATAGTCAAATGGTTGTGAAATTCGTACTGATTTTCAAGCGCTAAAAACAATCTCAATGCACCATGGGAAGGTTGGGTGTGATACAGTTGAATTGGACTGATCAATGGGAAGGTTCGGTGGAATACTGACAAATATACAATGCCTTTCCTACATTCTGATTGGCTGTATTTTCTATGGCATGGTATAAAGTACTGTATTTTTTTAGGCCAGAGTTTTGGCTCATTGTAGCCTCTTGTTCAGGTTAATTTCGGGACTATCAAACTTGTTATGTTAGCCTGATTCATAATTATTAATGTCACAAATCGAGCTCAAATTTGCTTTGGCAAGCAGCACTGCTGCAATTTCTGCTATTTCAACAAGGGAAGCACTTACTTTAGAGAATTAATGAACTTAAAGATCCATGTTCACCCAAAAGACATTTCATGCCGCGCTGATTTTGGCACAAACAGAAAATCCACGAATCAACAGTGAGTGCCATTTCACAAAAATAATCCATGTTCATCTGGCTTCTTTCCTCGAGTATTCAAATTTTTTGTGTCAAGGTTTTTTAACTTCTGTTCTCTTCATTTCTGTTGATATTTTTTGTGTTGTAGCAGTAAGGAAAAGACCTTGCGTGACACTTTACCCTGTGAGCAGAGTTTCCCCTTTGCCTCGTCAGAGTTGCGAATGACAGAGGGAGACTCTGCAGAAGTCATGTATTTTCTCATTTGAGTGGCCATAATTTTTACAGGTGTTTTACATTTTTGGAAAACTGTGCAAAAATTTCCATAGACAAACTGGCAAGGTCAAATCAAAAGGAAAGTACTCTGAAAATTAAATTTAATGACCTTTATTTACCCTCAGCTGTATTTATAGCACAAGATGAGTGGTACTGAGGAAGGACATCAAAAAAATAATTCAAATAAACATAACAAGGTTGAGAAACCCAACTGGCAAGTGGGAATTCAGTTGGCTGTTTATAAGTGTGGCAGAGTTAAACCCATAATAGTTTGATGGTGGGACACAGGAGCAGTATCGTTAAAATAATTGTTCTGAAATCAATTTCTTTTTTCTTTTTCTTTTTTTTTTTTCAATATAGCCACCCTTGGTGTTGAGGTCCATCCATTGGTTTTCTATACAAATAGAGGTCCTATTCGTTTCAATGTGTGGGACACAGCTGGTCAGGAGAAGTTTGGTGGCCTTCGTGATGGTTACTACATTCAAGGCCAGTGTGCAATTATCATGTTTGATGTCACATCAAGAGTGACATACAAGAATGTACACAACTGGCACAGAGATCTTGTCCGAGTGTGTGAAGGCATCCCCATTGTCCTGTGTGGAAACAAAGTTGACGTCAAAGATCGAAAAGTCAAGGCCAAAACTATTACTTTTCACAGAAAGAAGAATTTGCAGGTAATGGTTTAATCCTGCTACCGTATTTATTCGTCTATAAGCCGAGACCCTAAACTTAGCAAGTGGAGTAGTGGCGAGATGTTCACCAAAAAAAACCAGAAAACTCTTGGCTATAAGCCGAGACTCAAAAATAAAATACCGAAGTTCCGTGGAGAGAAAAAAAAAACGCATGGATCGTGTGCCACACTTCAGCGAGAATTATGTTGAAAATCTAAAAAATTCAATGCCATACCTTCACCATAAAGGAATTTTAACGAGCCTTGTAAGTTTTAGGAAATGTTTGGAACCTTTTTATGCCAAAAAAAACTCAAAACACTTCCAAAACACAAAAGATCGAAGTTGTAAACAACCCGCCATCTTGAATGACCTGGAAGGCTAGGTGAGAGAGAGGTTACCAAGCCAGCAACATGCTTTGAGTCACGTTCGGTTTTGCTTGAAACAGGATGGGTTTGCTCAAGTTTATTGAAGAATTTCTTCCACAAATAACATCACAAAGTAGACCCAATTAATTCACAGGAAATGTGACGACTTCTGTGGAGATAACAAGCTAATAGTAGGGTATGTGAAGCAACAAACAGGTTAAGTGTGATGTCAACAGCTTCCTTGAAGCAAAACTAGCAAATGGCTCCTTTACGAGCCACCACATATACAAAAGTCAATGATAACACAGAAAACTTGTTTTTGTCTCTCATTTTTATTGTTGTCTTTGGGTCTTTGAACTTTTTTCCCCCGAAAATTATCGGCTATAAGCCGAACCCCCTTCTCTGGTGGAAAATTTACTCTCAGTGGTTTAACTTAACGGAAAAATCGCTCGGCTTATAGTCAAATAAATATGGTAATTATATCTTCCAAGTGCTCATGTAATCTCTAGTATATTCTTCTTATAGCTGTCTCAAGTCGTTGATTGGAAATAAATTAATGGAATTTTAGTGAGCACTGTTTACCTGGGAGAATTTATATCAAAGAGAACAACCTTTGTGTGAAACTATTGTAATTCTTTGTGGTTTAAATTTGATTGCTTAGGGAAATCATTTCAAGTGATTCCCAAATCAACTTGTTGTGAGCCATATGCCTGAAATAAGGTGAATCTGAAAAAAAAAAAAAAGGCATTTTATTCAATTTTCCTTGGATTCTCCTTGTTTCTGGCACTCCATTGAGATATTCATGGTCTGAGTGGTTGCTGTTCAACAGTGCTAGTACCCTCTGACAGGGGACTAGTGTGCAAAACGCCTGCTTTTTATCCTCTTTACAGCGGCTATCTTACCTTCTCAACTGGGTTTATAACCCTAACATTTATTTCAGTTCCCAGTGACACACAGACAGTTTTTATAGGAAGGAAAAAAGTAAAACCTTTACCCATCAGCAGTTAGCTGCACATCAACATTAAACTCTGCAATCCTTAAATTTTGTGACACAACTTTGGATTGATTTTTCTACAGTATTATGACATCAGTGCCAAAAGTAACTACAATTTCGAGAAGCCATTTTTGTGGTTAGCAAGGAAACTTGTGGGTGACCCAAATCTGGAGTTCGTAGAAATGCCGGCCCTCGAACCACCAGAAGTCCAACTCGATCCTCAGCTTATGCAGCACTATGAGAAAGAACTTGAGGAAGCTCAAGGAACAGCTCTTCCAGAAGATGATGATACTGACTTATAAGTCATGTTGTTAAAACAATGCATCTCGCCAGTTTCAAGAGTGCAAGCTAAAAGACTTGCAGTTGCCAAGTCAGCCTTATATTGTTACATTCCTCTTATTCTAAACTTTGTAAATTTTCAAAATTGTTAGTAGATTCAAAGAAAAGGCACTAGTGAATTCAGCTGCAGAGCACACCAGTAGTAAGAAAGGCCTTGGTGTGACTGTGCAGCAAGGTCCTGATATATTGTTTAGTTTTCCTATTATACATAGCAAAGATATTAAAAAGCTGAAGTGAGTGTATTTATATCAGTATGCCAGAGATAAATGGAAGAGAACAAATTAGAAGTGTCAAACAGGTTTCCTTTAATGTCAAACTATTTACTGAAAGCACAAGCTTTCAAGAAATGCAATTTGCTACACGTGTAGAACTTTTATCCAAAAATAAACTCCTGTAATTGAGTCTTCTGCTGTCAGTTGTTTTTTAATTCATTGTCCATCTGTCTTTTTTCCTTTCTTTTTTTAATGAAGAGAGCAAATATTGTCTTTTAATGCGTTAAGACCGGTTTATTTATTTAAAGGGTTTGGAAATTAGGAAAAAGCTTGGGTTTTGACGTAGACTGGAGTCTCATTCAGAGTATGTCTTTTCTATGGCAGTTTTGAGACCCATTTCCATTTGCTAAAATTAGTCTTTTTTTCAGAAATAAGGAGTGTTATCTTTTGTTTTGCTTGCTTTGTTCTTGTTTCTGTAGTTGGCGTTTGTAATCCTGGAAAGTCAGTAAGTCTGTTTCTACCCCAGTGTTGCTTTTTCTTTCAAGAAAGAGTCCTAATGGTTCACGATGCAGGACAGAGATGCTCCTGTTCCAGTAAGGTTCCTCTACGCCCAGTACTTCTCGAACTTTTTTTGCTATGATCTGATGAAATAAAGAAATGAAGAAAGTTACCCCTCATAAGTGAAACCTACCACTATATCTACAATTTGCCAACTGTTTAGTGGTTGCAAGTTTACAATTTGTTACTCATTGGTACTAGACAAGTATAACGTGAACCCTGCATGGCAGATGGTCCATGAGACACCATGGCCTGTAATGACACCATTTTGGCTGGGGGCAGGGGCAAACATGGCTAAAATTACAGTAAATGTATGGGATTTTGGCCAACTTTGAACCACTTAACGCTGCTACAAAGAGGTGTATTTCCAACTTTGCCACTAGTTTTATTGATATTCATTCAACAGAAAATAAAGCCTTTAAAGATGCTATGACGTCTGTAAATTCGAATTACCAATCTCATGTGGCTTCTAATTTCATGACAATTTGCATAATTTTGATAAGAAGGGTTTGTATCAAATCTTAAATTCATTTATCATTGTAGCTTGAATCTGTTCTTTATACTTCATGAAAATAATTGCAGTACAGATGTCGTTTGAAAGACATTTACGCTGTGGATATTGTGTTACAGTGGTTAAAAGTTGGCCAAAATCCCATACATTTACTGTGATTTTAACCGTGTTTGCCCTGCCAAAATGGCATCATTAACTGTGGAAAGGTCTATTGACTGAGTATAACAGCCATCTGTTGGCTTAAAAATGACAGTGTTGAAGATGTTTACGTTTTGTACACCAAAGTTAGTGGTGAGGAGACCAAGAAACCACTTCTAGGCTTTTAGGACAGGCCACGTTCAAAGACAATATTAGAGTAAAATTTGGTGCCATGTGAGTGTCAGGATTTTTGTATGAAAGAAAGACCTACCTATTATAAATATGTTGGATGGGAGGGAGTGCAAAGGGGTTAAATGAGATTCCTAAGGTGGAATAACAGGAAACAAAAAAGTGAACCCGGCTCCAAAACTTCACAACAGCCGCTCTTTATCTGGGTTCTCACAAATCCCAGCCATCCCTTTCAACACATAAATATTTATGCTCTTATCTGGATCTGTGGGGGTTCACCCTCAGTTAAACCTGCTCTACTTCTCAACTAAGCTGTTGTTTTCTCTTGCCAGTCACAGCTGGGACCTTGGGTTTATGTAAATGCTCTGTGCTGAACATCCACAGATCCAGATAAGAGCATAATGCGTTGTTGTTATTCTTGTTTATTATTATTATGGCAGTTTAAAACTCCTGAATGCCAGGTCCTAATCACAAATACTTGGTGTGTAAAGGTAGCCAGTATTATAGCAAAATTTACAAAATTACATTAAATGGGAATAAAATTGCATAAAATAAGATTAATAAAATAAATCGTCCGTCTAATAATATCTGCTAAGTGCTAGTTGTCTACTGTCTCACTAGCGACCCATAGGTGTCCAAGTGGCTAGCACATCACTTTAAATGCTTTAGCGATGTGAAGAGTGCCTCCCTCAGGATTGCTTTCTGTATTCTTCTAAGTACCTCTCAGTACCTATCTGAGCCCACTAACGCCTTGACTTCTTCCTTCAGACTCTTCAAGTAGCTACCCAGAGCGTCAATGATGATGTTGAACTCTCGAATCTTGTACCCTGAGTACTGTCTCTCTACTGTACTGTTATTATTGTTGTTGTTAGGCTTATTATTATTATTGTTATTATTATTATTATTATTATTACTCTAGCCAAAGCCAGGAATAGTGAGCCAAGTGTTTAGCAGTTTTGTAGTCGACATTATTTTATACCTAATACAATGTTTTAGACTTTTTATAAAACAAGTTTTAAGCCTAGTTTTTTGTCACATGTTTTGGAAGCTGAGCCATTATCTTGTTTTATTCTTATATATTTGATTATGTGAATAGGTATTATTTTTATTGCTATTAATAAAGAGTTGTATTATGAAAAATATTATTATTATTATTATTATTATTATTATTATTATTTCATTATTAGTAATGGTAATAGGACTAAGTGGAGTACAATATATTAATTCGTAATGGTAAATCGGACAAACCTTGATGTGTTCAAAGTCATTGACACCCATTCTTGGTAACGAGGAAGCGTCAATATTGATGAGTTTCCTTCCATTCACAAGGTTATCTTTGAAACAGGCCTGTGAATAGTGAAAAAGTTATTCTTAGATTGCATTTTGCAACGAACTTTCACTCCAAACTTAGCCATTGCGCGCGTTAGGTAATTTTCCGCAATCGTTTCTGCCGAACAACTCGAATAGAACTTGTACTTTTAGAAACGCATACCAGCAGTAATCGTTAATCGTTTCATGGACTGAAGGCAACGAGAAGAGCTTGTACGATGTACAGACACTTATTAAATTGAGAATGAATCATGACCAAATAACCTTTCGCACGCTCTCGCGTCTACTGTTCCACTGTCGCGTATATTTTATTGGCTTTATGTGCGTAAACTATAGTCACTATAAGCAAGCCGCTTGCCTAAACGTTAATTGTTAAACAGCGTCCGACAATTTTATGTTCGTGCAAATCGTTCATAGACAATAAAGTAGGAAAATAGTAGTAGTCATGCATTGCTTCTTCTTGACTGTGGAATCCGGTCGGAATTTCTTCTTACCCTATATTGCGCAAAGCCTAAAAATTCAACCCAATCAGCGACATCTTCGATGCTCCAACTGAGACACGAAGGAGTTCCATCGGAGTCAAAAGTCGGCTGGAATCCGTTATCAAATTTCGTTGGAGTCCTTCGAGAACTTTTAATCAGTCCTTCCGCCATCTTTGTTTACCTTGACAACAATTCATCTATCCCATGAATCAACACTATACAATACACGTTAAAAAAACTCAGGGGAGGGGTGGTGGGTTGGTTTATTTCTGTCTCGATCGCGCAAGCAGCGCATGCGCAGCTCTCACGTTGCAGCTAAATAAAAATTCACCACCAACCTTTCCAAGGCAATGAGCCATTCGAAAATAATTTACCAAGCTAGGCCAGTCTAGATCCTTTGATTAACTCTTTCCCTACCAGTCGATTTGGTCGCCTTCTTTGCAATTTTCGGAGGGTAGGAGGTCAAATCGGCCTGGGTACTCCATCGAAGGGGTTACCATTGCAATTTTCGCTGGTCCATAACACCGAAGGCTCTATCTTTGTTGTCATGCTTGTCACGCTAGCTGTCGTTTATTTCTAAAAGAAAACTGCAGCTACAATTCGTTGCTTATTTGATTTATAAGTGTGTTTTCGAGCCATTTTCCACCTCAGAAGCCCCCTGCCTGGCATCATAAAGCTGGGTTGATGGGTAGAGGCAATCCTTTGAAAGAAAACAGAGGTGACAAACAATTTCACACGAAGTGGGCCGCTCAAATTATTCGAGCGAGTGATGGCAATCCACGGAGTGAAGTGGTGTCTTTAGTCGTTTTGTGAGTGGATTCCGGGAACTGGCATGGCAATTTTGGCGAGTTTTGACTTGTAAATAATGCAATCGGTGATATATTTTGCCAGCAGGACCGGGTGGCTCGACACTTCTCAAAAATATGTCAAATGGAAATTACCAGTCTTCCATAACGCTGTTAAGCAAGGGTATCCCAGAATTCCTTTCGGTCACAAACGTGAAAATTACGGACACTGAGAACAACTGAAATCAAACAACGTTGTCGGGGTCGAACTAAAGGAGTGAGAGGGTAAACGTTAACAACATTACAACAACTGGACTCAAAGTTCCCTACCAAAAAAATCTTTTAACTTCACGAGGAATTTTTGGCTTAAAAACTTCAAGAAAAACTTACGTAAATTTTCCTGTTATCCAAGCACGATTTTTTGATCTTACAGAGAATAAACAGCAATATTAAGTGACCATTCGGACTTTCAGTCACTTTCCAGGGTTTTTCTGGGCTTGTTTATGACTAAAATGCATCAAGAAATGATATATAGCGGTGATTTTGAGTGGATCCGAGGCCAAAAACACCAAATTGGTGTGTTATTGAAATAACCACCAAAATCTGTGATTTTAACCACGGTACGTTTTTGCCCCCAAAACTACTCAAAAATGTTTGGATTTGGGTCAAAATTGGACAACCTTTTAAAGTTTTTTCTGTTTTGGTTTGTGTCTGGTTAGAACGGATGAAGAAATGATAGTTAGCAATGATGTAGAGTGGCTACAAGGCCAAGAAGACCATTTGTGAGGATTTGGCGTTTTTGGCCATTTTCTTAAGGGGTAAGCCTATGGTTTTGGGTCCAAAAATGGAAAAATTTGAAATGTTTTTCTGGGCTTGTTTATGACTAAAATGCATCAAGAAATGATATATAGCGGTGATTTTGAGTGGATCCGAGGCCAAAAACACCAAATTGGTGTGTTATTGAAATAACCACCAAAATCTGTGATTTTAACCACGGTACGTTTTTGCCCCCAAAACTACTCAAAAATGTTTGGATTTGGGTCAAAATTGGACAACCTTTTAAAGTTTTTTCTGTTTTGGTTTGTGTCTGGTTAGAACGGATGAAGAAATGATAGTTAGCAATGATGTAGAGTGGCTACAAGGCCAAGAAGACCATTTGTGAGGATTTGGCGTTTTTGGCCATTTTCTTAAGGGGTAAGCCTATGGTTTTGGGTCCAAAAATGGAAAAATTTGAAATGTTTTTCTGGGCTTGTTTATGACTAAAATGCATCAAGAAATGATATATAGCGGTGATTTTGAGTGGATCCGAGGCCAAAAACACCAAATTGGTGTGTTATTGAAATAACCACCAAAATCTGTGATTTTAACCACGGTACGTTTTTGCCCCCAAAACTACTCAAAAATGTTTGGATTTGGGTCAAAATTGGACAACCTTTTAAAGTTTTTTCTGTTTTGGTTTGTGTCTGGTTAGAACGGATGAAGAAATGATAGTTAGCAATGATGTAGAGTGGCTACAAGGCCAAGAAGACCATTTGTGAGGATTTGGCGTTTTTGGCCATTTTCTTAAGGGGTAAGCCTATGGTTTTGGGTCCAAAAATGGAAAAATTTGAAATGTTTTTCTGGGCTTGTTTATGACTAAAATGCATCAAGAAATGATATATAGCGGTGATTTTGAGTGGATCCGAGGCCAAAAACACCAAATTGGTGTGTTATTGAAATAACCACCAAAATCTGTGATTTTAACCACGGTACGTTTTTGCCCCCAAAACTACTCAAAAATGTTTGGATTTGGGTCAAAATTGGACAACCTTTTAAAGTTTTTTCTGTTTTGGTTTGTGTCTGGTTAGAACGGATGAAGAAATGATAGTTAGCAATGATGTAGAGTGGCTACAAGGCCAAGAAGACCATTTGTGAGGATTTGGCGTTTTTGGCCATTTTCTTAAGGGGTAAGCCTATGGTTTTGGGTCCAAAAATGGAAAAATTTGAAATGTTTTTCTGGGCTTGTTTATGACTAAAATGCATCAAGAAATGATATATAGCGGTGATTTTGAGTGGATCCGAGGCCAAAAACACCAAATTGGTGTGTTATTGAAATAACCACCAAAATCTGTGATTTTAACCACGGTACGTTTTTGCCCCCAAAACTACTCAAAAATGTTTGGATTTGGGTCAAAATTGGACAACCTTTTAAAGTTTTTTCTGTTTTGGTTTGTGTCTGGTTAGAACGGATGAAGAAATGATAGTTAGCAATGATGTAGAGTGGCTACAAGGCCAAGAAGACCATTTGTGAGGATTTGGCGTTTTTGGCCATTTTCTTAAGGGGTAAGCCTATGGTTTTGGGTCCAAAAATGGAAAAATTTGAAATGTTTTTCTGGGCTTGTTTATGACTAAAATGCATCAAGAAATGATATATAGCGGTGATTTTGAGTGGATCCGAGGCCAAAAACACCAAATTGGTGTGTTATTGAAATAACCACCAAAATCTGTGATTTTAACCACGGTACGTTTTTGCCCCCAAAACTACTCAAAAATGTTTGGATTTGGGTCAAAATTGGACAACCTTTTAAAGTTTTTTCTGTTTTGGTTTGTGTCTGGTTAGAACGGATGAAGAAATGATAGTTAGCAATGATGTAGAGTGGCTACAAGGCCAAGAAGACCATTTGTGAGGATTTGGCGTTTTTGGCCATTTTCTTAAGGGGTAAGCCTATGGTTTTGGGTCCAAAAATGGAAAAATTTGAAATGTTTTTCTGGGCTTGTTTATGACTAAAATGCATCAAGAAATGATATATAGCGGTGATTTTGAGTGGATCCGAGGCCAAAAACACCAAATTGGTGTGTTATTGAAATAACCACCAAAATCTGTGATTTTAACCACGGTACGTTTTTGCCCCCAAAACTACTCAAAAATGTTTGGATTTGGGTCAAAATTGGACAACCTTTTAAAGTTTTTTCTGTTTTGGTTTGTGTCTGGTTAGAACGGATGAAGAAATGATAGTTAGCAATGATGTAGAGTGGCTACAAGGCCAAGAAGACCATTTGTGAGGATTTGGCGTTTTTGGCCATTTTCTTAAGGGGTAAGCCTATGGTTTTGGGTCCAAAAATGGAAAAATTTGAAATGTTTTTCTGGGCTTGTTTATGACTAAAATGCATCAAGAAATGATATATAGCGGTGATTTTGAGTGGATCCGAGGCCAAAAACACCAAATTGGTGTGTTATTGAAATAACCACCAAAATCTGTGATTTTAACCACGGTACGTTTTTGCCCCAAAACTACTCAAAAATGTTTGGATTTGGGTCAAAATTGGACAACCTTTTAAAGTTTTTTCTGTTTTGGTTTGTGTCTGGTTAGAACGGATGAAGAAATGATAGTTAGCAATGATGTAGAGTGGCTACAAGGCCAAGAAGACCATTTGTGAGGATTTGGCGTTTTTGGCCATTTTCTTAAGGGGTAAGCCTATGGTTTTGGGTCCAAAAATGGAAAAATTTGAAATGTTTTTCTGGGCTTGTTTATGACTAAAATGCATCAAGAAATGATATATAGCGGTGATTTTGAGTGGATCCGAGGCCAAAAACACCAAATTGGTGTGTTATTGAAATAACCACCAAAATCTGTGATTTTAACCACGGTACGTTTTTGCCCCCAAAACTACTCAAAAATGTTTGGATTTGGGTCAAAATTGGACAACCTTTTAAAGTTTTTTCTGTTTTGGTTTGTGTCTGGTTAGAACGGATGAAGAAATGATAGTTAGCAATGATGTAGAGTGGCTACAAGGCCAAGAAGACCATTTGTGAGGATTTGGCGTTTTTGGCCATTTTCTTAAGGGGTAAGCCTATGGTTTTGGGTCCAAAAATGGAAAAATTTGAAATGTTTTTCTGGGCTTGTTTATGACTAAAATGCATCAAGAAATGATATATAGCGGTGATTTTGAGTGGATCCGAGGCCAAAAACACCAAATTGGTGTGTTATTGAAATAACCACCAAAATCTGTGATTTTAACCACGGTACGTTTTTGCCCCCAAAACTACTCAAAAATGTTTGGATTTGGGTCAAAATTGGACAACCTTTTAAAGTTTTTTCTGTTTTGGTTTGTGTCTGGTTAGAACGGATGAAGAAATGATAGTTAGCAATGATGTAGAGTGGCTACAAGGCCAAGAAGACCATTTGTGAGGATTTGGCGTTTTTGGCCATTTTCTTAAGGGGTAAGCCTATGGTTTTGGGTCCAAAAATGGAAAAATTTGAAATGTTTTTCTGGGCTTGTTTATGACTAAAATGCATCAAGAAATGATATATAGCGGTGATTTTGAGTGGATCCGAGGCCAAAAACACCAAATTGGTGTGTTATTGAAATAACCACCAAAATCTGTGATTTTAACCACGGTACGTTTTTGCCCCCAAAACTACTCAAAAATGTTTGGATTTGGGTCAAAATTGGACAACCTTTTAAAGTTTTTTCTGTTTTGGTTTGTGTCTGGTTAGAACGGATGAAGAAATGATAGTTAGCAATGATGTAGAGTGGCTACAAGGCCAAGAAGACCATTTGTGAGGATTTGGCGTTTTTGGCCATTTTCTTAAGGGGTAAGCCTATGGTTTTGGGTCCAAAAATGGAAAAATTTGAAATGTTTTTCTGGGCTTGTTTATGACTAAAATGCATCAAGAAATGATATATAGCGGTGATTTTGAGTGGATCCGAGGCCAAAAACACCAAATTGGTGTGTTATTGAAATAACCACCAAAATCTGTGATTTTAACCACGGTACGTTTTTGCCCCCAAAACTACTCAAAAATGTTTGGATTTGGGTCAAAATTGGACAACCTTTTAAAGTTTTTTCTGTTTTGGTTTGTGTCTGGTTAGAACGGATGAAGAAATGATAGTTAGCAATGATGTAGAGTGGCTACAAGGCCAAGAAGACCATTTGTGAGGATTTGGCGTTTTTGGCCATTTTCTTAAGGGGTAAGCCTATGGTTTTGGGTCCAAAAATGGAAAAATTTGAAATGTTTTTCTGGGCTTGTTTATGACTAAAATGCATCAAGAAATGATATATAGCGGTGATTTTGAGTGGATCCGAGGCCAAAAACACCAAATTGGTGTGTTATTGAAATAACCACCAAAATCTGTGATTTTAACCACGGTACGTTTTTGCCCCCAAAACTACTCAAAAATGTTTGGATTTGGGTCAAAATTGGACAACCTTTTAAAGTTTTTTCTGTTTTGGTTTGTGTCTGGTTAGAACGGATGAAGAAATGATAGTTAGCAATGATGTAGAGTGGCTACAAGGCCAAGAAGACCATTTGTGAGGATTTGGCGTTTTTGGCCATTTTCTTAAGGGTAAGCCTATGGTTTTGGGTCCAAAAATGGAAAAATTTGAAATGTTTTTCTGGGCTTGTTTATGACTAAAATGCATCAAGAAATGATATATAGCGGTGATTTTGAGTGGATCCGAGGCCAAAAACACCAAATTGGTGTGTTATTGAAATAACCACCAAAATCTGTGATTTTAACCACGGTACGTTTTTGCCCCCAAAACTACTCAAAAATGTTTGGATTTGGGTCAAAATTGGACAACCTTTTAAAGTTTTTTCTGTTTTGGTTTGTGTCTGGTTAGAACGGATGAAGAAATGATAGTTAGCAATGATGTAGAGTGGCTACAAGGCCAAGAAGACCATTTGTGAGGATTTGGCGTTTTTGGCCATTTTCTTAAGGGGTAAGCCTATGGTTTTGGGTCCAAAAATGGAAAAATTTGAAATGTTTTTCTGGGCTTGTTTATGACTAAAATGCATCAAGAAATGATATATAGCGGTGATTTTGAGTGGATCCGAGGCCAAAAACACCAAATTGGTGTGTTATTGAAATAACCACCAAAATCTGTGATTTTAACCACGGTACGTTTTTGCCCCCAAAACTACTCAAAAATGTTTGGATTTGGGTCAAAATTGGACAACCTTTTAAAGTTTTTTCTGTTTTGGTTTGTGTCTGGTTAGAACGGATGAAGAAATGATAGTTAGCAATGATGTAGAGTGGCTACAAGGCCAAGAAGACCATTTGTGAGGATTTGGCGTTTTTGGCCATTTTCTTAAGGGGTAAGCCTATGGTTTTGGGTCCAAAATGGAAAAATTTGAAATGTTTTTCTGGCTTGTTTATGACTAAAATGCATCAAGAAATGATATATAGCGGTGATTTTGAGTGGATCCGAGGCCAAAAACACCAAATTGGTGTGTTATTGAAATAACCACCAAAATCTGTGATTTTAACCACGGTACGTTTTTGCCCCCAAAACTACTCAAAAATGTTTGGATTTGGGTCAAAATTGGACAACCTTTTAAAGTTTTTTCTGTTTTGGTTTGTGTCTGGTTAGAACGGATGAAGAAATGATAGTTAGCAATGATGTAGAGTGGCTACAAGGCCAAGAAGACCATTTGTGAGGATTTGGCGTTTTTGGCCATTTTCTTAAGGGGTAAGCCTATGGTTTTGGGTCCAAAAATGGAAAAATTTGAAATGTTTTTCTGGGCTTGTTTATGACTAAAATGCATCAAGAAATGATATATAGCGGTGATTTTGAGTGGATCCGAGGCAAAAACACCAAATTGGTGTGTTATTGAAATAACCACCAAAATCTGTGATTTTAACCACGGTACGTTTTTGCCCCCAAAACTACTCAAAAATGTTTGGATTTGGGTCAAAATTGGACAACCTTTTAAAGTTTTTTCTGTTTTGGTTTGTGTCTGGTTAGAACGGATGAAGAAATGATAGTTAGCAATGATGTAGAGTGGCTACAAGGCCAAGAAGACCATTTGTGAGGATTTGGCGTTTTTGGCCATTTTCTTAAGGGGTAAGCCTATGGTTTTGGGTCCAAAAATGGAAAAATTTGAAATGTTTTTCTGGGCTTGTTTATGACTAAAATGCATCAAGAAATGATATTATAGCGGTGATTTTGAGTGGATCCGAGGCCAAAACACCAAATTGGTGTGTTATTGAAATAACCACCAAAATCTGTGATTTTAACCACGGTACGTTTTTGCCCCAAAACTACTCAAAAATGTTTGGATTTGGTCAAAATTGGACAACCTTTAAAGTTTTTTTCTGTTTTGGTTTGTGTCTGGTTAGAACGGATGAAGAAATGATAGTTAGCAATGATGTAGAGTGGCTACAAGGCCAAGAAGACCATTTGTGAGGATTTGGCGTTTTTGGCCATTTTCTTAAGGGGTAAGCCTATGGTTTTGGGTCCAAAAATGGAAAAATTTGAAATGTTTTTCTGGGCTTGTTTATGACTAAAATGCATCAAGAAATGATATATAGCGGTGATTTTGAGTGGATCCGAGGCCAAAAACCCAAATTGGTGTGTTATTGAAATAACCACCAAAATCTGTGATTTTAACCACGGTACGTTTTTGCCCCAAAAACTACTCAAAATGTTTGGATTTGGGTCAAAATTGGACAACCTTTTAAAGTTTTTTCTGTTTTGGTTTGTGTCTGGTTAGAACGGATGAAGAAATGATAGTTAGCAATGATGTAGAGTGGCTACAAGGCCAAGAAGACCATTTGTGAGGATTTGGCGTTTTTGGCCATTTTCTTAAGGGGTAAGCCTATGGTTTTGGGTCCAAAAATGGAAAAATTTGAAATGTTTTTCTGGGCTTGTTTATGACTAAAATGCATCAAGAAATGATATATAGCGGTGATTTTGAGTGGATCCGAGGCCAAAAACACAAATTGGTGTGTTATTGAAATAACCACCAAAATCTGTGATTTTAACCACGGTACGTTTTTGCCCCCAAAACTACTCAAAAATGTTTGGATTTGGGTCAAAATTGGACAACCTTTTAAAGTTTTTTTCTGTTTTGGTTTGTGTCTGGTTAGAACGGATGAAGAAATGATAGTTAGCAATGATGTAGAGTGGCTACAAGGCAAGAAGACCATTTGTGAGGATTTGGCGTTTTTGGCCATTTTCTTAAGGGGTAAGCCTATGGTTTTGGGTCCAAAAATGGAAAAATTTGAAATGTTTTTCTGGGCTTGTTTATGACTAAAATGCATCAAGAAATGATATATAGCGGTGATTTTGAGTGGATCCGAGGCCAAAAACCCAAATTGGTGTGTTATTGAAATAACACCAAAATCTGTGATTTTAACACGGTACGTTTTTGCCCCCAAAACTACTCAAAAATGTTTGGATTTGGGTCAAAATTGGACAACCTTTTAAAGTTTTTTCTGTTTTGGTTTGTGTCTGGTTAGAACGGATGAAGAAATGATAGTTAGCAATGATGTAGAGTGGCTACAAGGCCAGAAGACCATTTGTGAGGATTTGGCGTTTTTGGCCATTTTCTTAAGGGGTAAGCCTATGGTTTTGGGTCCAAAAATGGAAAAATTTGAAATGTTTTTCTGGGCTTGTTATGACTAAAATGCATCAAGAAATGATATATAGCGGTGATTTTGAGTGGATCCGAGGCCAAAAACACCAAATTGGTGTGTTATTGAATAACCACCAAAATCTGTGATTTTACCACGGTACGTTTTTGCCCCCAAAACTACTCAAAAATGTTTGGATTTGGGTCAAAATTGGACAACCTTTAAAGTTTTTTTCTGTTTTGGTTTGTGTCTGGTTAGAACGGATGAAGAAATGATAGTTAGCAATGATGTAGAGTGGCTACAAGGCCAAGAAGACCATTTGTGAGGATTTGGCGTTTTTGGCCATTTTCTTAAGGGGTAAGCCTATGGTTTTGGGTCCAAAAATGGAAAATTTGAAATGTTTTTCTGGGCTTGTTTATGACTAAAATGCATCAAGAAATGATATATAGCGGTGATTTTGAGTGGATCCGAGGCCAAAAACACCAAAATTGGTGTGTTATTGAAATAACCACCAAAATCTGTGATTTTAACCACGGTACGTTTTTGCCCCAAAACTACTCAAAATGTTTGGATTTGGGTCAAAATTGGACAACCCTTTTAAAGTTTTTTCTGTTTTGGTTTGTGTCTGGTTAGAACGGATGAAGAAATGATAGTTAGCAATGATGTAGAGTGGCTACAAGGCCAAGAAGACCATTTGTGAGGATTTGGCGTTTTTGGCCATTTTCTTAAGGGGTAAGCCTATGGTTTTGGGTCCAAAATGGAAAAATTTGAAATGTTTTTCTGGCTTGTTTATGACTAAAATGCATCAAGAAATGATATATAGCGGTGATTTTGAGTGGATCCGAGGCCAAAAAACACAATTGGTGTGTTATTGAAATAACCACAAAATCTGTGATTTTAACCACGGTACGTTTTTGCCCCCAAAACTACTCAAAAATGTTTGGATTTGGTCAAAATTGGACAACCTTTTAAAGTTTTTCTGTTTTGGTTTGTGTCTGGTTAGAACGGATGAAGAAATGATAGTTAGCAATGATGTAGAGTGGCTACAAGGCCAAGAAGACCATTTGTGAGGATTTGGCGTTTTGGCCATTTTCTAAGGGGTAAGCCTATGGTTTTGGGTCCAAAAATGGAAAAATTTGAAATGTTTTTCTGGGCTTGTTTATGACTAAAATGCATCAAGAAATGATATATAGCGGTGATTTTGAGTGGATCCGAGGCCAAAAACACCAAATTGGTGTGTTATTGAAATAACCACCAAAATCTGTGATTTTAACCACGGTACGTTTTTGCCCCAAAACTACTCAAAAATGTTTGGATTTGGGTCAAAATTGGACAACCTTTTAAAGTTTTTTCTGTTTTGGTTTGTGTCTGGTTAGAACGGATGAAGAAATGATAGTTAGCAATGATGTAGAGTGGCTACAAGGCCAAGAAGACATTTGTGAGGATTTGGCGTTTTTGGCCATTTTCTTAAGGGGTAAGCCTATGGTTTTGGGTCCAAAATGGAAAAATTTGAAATGTTTTTCTGGGCTTGTTTATGACTAAAATGCATCAAGAAATGATATATAGCGGTGATTTTGAGTGGATCCGAGGCAAAAACACCAAATTGGTGTGTTATTGAAATAACCAAAAAATCTGTGATTTTAACCACGGTACGTTTTGCCCCCAAAACTACTCAAAAATGTTTGGATTTGGGTCAAAAATGGACAACCTTTTAAAGTTTTTTCTGTTTTGGTTTGTGTCTGGTTAGAACGGATGAAGAAATGATAGTTAGCAATGATGTAGAGTGGCTACAAGGCCAAGAAGACCATTTGTGAGGATTTGGCGTTTTTGGCCATTTTCTTAAGGGGTAAGCCTATGGTTTTGGGTCAAAAATGGAAAAATTTGAAATGTTTTTCTGGGCTTGTTTATGACTAAAATGCATCAAGAAATGATATATAGCGTGATTTTGAGTGGATCCGAGGCCAAAAACACCAAATTGGTGTGTTATTGAATAACCACAAAAATCTGTGATTTTAACCACGGTACGTTTTTGCCCCCAAAACTACTCAAAAATGTTTGGATTTGGGTCAAAATGGACAACCTTTTAAAGTTTTTTCTGTTTTGGTTTGTGTCTGGTTAGAACGGATGAAGAAATGATAGTTAGCAATGATGTAGAGTGGCTACAAGGCAAGAAGACCATTTGTGAGGATTTGGCGTTTTTGGCCATTTTCTAGGGGTAAGCCTATGGTTTTGGGTCAAAATGGAAAATTTGAAATGTTTTTCTGGGCTTGTTTATGACTAAAATGCATCAAGAAATGATATATAGCGTGATTTTGAGTGGATCCGAGGCCAAAAACACCAAATTGGTGTGTTATTGAAAAACCACCAAAATCTGTGATTTTAACCACGGTACGTTTTTGCCCAAACTACTCAAAAATGTTTGGATTTGGGTCAAAATTGGCAACCTTTTAAAGTTTTTCTGTTTTGGTTTGTGTCTGGTTAGAACGGATGAAGAAATGATAGTTAGCAATGATGTAGAGTGGCTACAAGGCCAAGAAGACCATTTGTGAGGATTTGGCGTTTTTGGCCATTTATTAAGGGGTAGCCTATGGTTTTGGTCCAAAAATGGAAAAATTTGAAATGTTTTCTGGCTTGTTTTATGACTAAAATGCATCAA
>JAEMWC010002277.1:32500-45563 GCA_016490735.1 Pachyseris speciosa | reverse complement strand
TGTGAAGAGGCCCTAAGTTACGTCCTGCCTGCCTACCTGACTGAACCGGGCGACCGACTGACTTCCTGCCTGAGCGACCGACCGACTGACTGTCTTTGCCATAACTTTTGGACTCAACCATGCTGTTACGTTCTATATTTTTCCCTTTCATCTGTATTTAACCTGAGTGCCTCTCATATTAGGAGACCGAAGGTTCTAGCTTCAAAGTAGTGTTATATGCAAAGGCTTGTGCTGGTTTAATATTACGCGGTCACCGTCAGTGATTACATTCTATCATCGAGATGAAATTAAATTTATGAGCAAGTACCGCTGGCCTTGTTTAAGTTGCAGCCACAAACACCTGGATAGTTATACTGAATTACGATAGTACTTTCATATATACTAAATGGGAAAAATGTTGACTGTCTCAGTTTGCAGCTTACATACAGTGAGTAACCATATAGTAATGCTGTAGTCTTCCTGTGGTTGTTTTTTCAGGATAACTATAAAAGATATCGCCAAGCTCTTGCAGCGTCTCCAACACCCTCCGTCCCTTACTTTGGTAAGTTTATTTCCCTGTAATACTTAACAGGAAAAACTCTTTATCGTGAACCACAATATGAATCAAGTGCTGAACCTACTCTGTTATTTCAAGGTATTTACATGAAGGATCTCACCTTCATTGCCGAAGGAAATCCTGACTTCTTCAAGGGAGGGCTTATCAACTTAACCAAACGGAGACAGGTGAGCGCCTCAAACAGTTAGATCTCTGTTTAAAACTTGTGTCTACAATGTTTCGGTCACACTACTGATGGTTTTAGAGGTTGAACTAGTAGCTAATGGAAAGTTGAAATAAACTTAAATATATAAATAAACAAACGAACGAAGTAATGAACAAACAAACACACCGCGAGAACTGCTGGTAGAATTGAAAAGAGATATATCTATCTAAAAGGCACACCCTGTGTAGGAGAGTATTTTATCTTTGGAAAATATTACGAATGACAACAACTGCTTGGTTGGACAATGTTGTAGTTATATCTCTTTTAAAATGAAGTCTAAAGGCATCCGTCCTGTGACAAACGACAAGATTGCTATCTGTGATTTTCGCCGTACCCTTGTACTAATTCAAGAACTTTTTTTATAAATCGACCACCACACTTTGTTTGTTGTTGTTTCTCCAGAGAACACTTTTTAGCATTGTTTGTTGAATCGTCTCTTTTATTCTTTTGTTTTCCCATTTCAGATCTACCTTGTGATTGACGAAATAAGACGCTTTCAAAAGGACGTTTACAATTTCCAAGAGGTGAGCTGTTGACAGCTGCAAATAGAAGTCGCATCTTGTCTCCAATGGACGTATTTTACAATCGCCTAGAATACACGAAATACTGGGGCTGAGTTGTTTACAACATGTGATTACTGATAACTAGCAATATTTATTTTTCCAGGTATCTGAGGTCCGTGACTACCTCGCTAACGAGAAAATCCACACAGAGAAGGAGCTGTATGACATCTCCTGCCAATTCGAACCAGGCCTCCCACGGCGGCATTCCGAAGCTGATAAGTCCTTGACGTCGCGTCCAGTCCCCAGTTTAAATCGAGCTCAGTTGGACGAATGGCGGGAAAACGGTCGCATAGCCTGTCAAGGAGCTCAACCACCCTGGAAACTGCCAATTGCCGGATTCAACATGTTGACGTCATAAAAAGTCGATAAAACACACGGTCAAGCTGATGTGTGTAAATCAGCTCAAATGTTTATACAAGATTGTAATTTGTAGTAGCGTCCAGACCTCCGGTGGGCGATTAATGTATATATGTAATTTTTCTGCATAACGTCGAGATGTTTTCATATTTCCCAGAATTCCCGGAACATTTAAGACAACAAATGTATTCATTATTATGAAATAAGCCCGTTGTAAATATTTTTACCAATAGTATCCCTGTTGTTTATATCATTTTATAGACGCGCCTTCATTAATCGGTGTGTTTCCGGTTCAATCGTAAGAATACAAATTCCTGAACGTCTTTGTCTCCCTGTACTTAGCATACATGGCTGACTTGGGTACTTATTATCGCTGAAGAGAAGGAACTCAAAAGTTTTGGCTTTCAGTCAAAGAAATAGATTTTGTCATTTTGACGACTGTTGTAAAAAGGAGCCCAATGGAAGGATAGTCATTAGCCATCAACATCAGAAATCATTCAACGGCAAGCAAGCTCTGAAATGAAGTATACGAATTGTTTCAGTCCTGCAGATGGGTTTACGTCACATTAGACTATTGTTATCGGTAATAAATGTTAGTGCTTTAGCAGTAACAATAACAGTTTGCTCGTAGATTCAAAGATAAAACGGTATGAATTATAACACGTAGTTGTCACTTCGCCCTGTAATCCGAAAGTTGCTCTGTGTACAGAACAAACGACATTGATATTTTTCCAGGTTTATTTTGTCTCAAAACGTTTTCAGTGTAGTGCAGTTTGGGTGGAAATATTTTGAAGTTTGGGTGGAGATTATTAGGACGACTGTCGGGCGATACAGCCTTCATTGGTTTAATTTGTATGTAGGTAAAGCACTAGTTGTTTAATCTAACTGGGTATTTAGATTGTAATTGAATTGCAAATTGAGTAGCATTCTAGGCTTACTACGTCGCACAAATCACTGAGTATCGAGTGATTTCACACGAACCTGGAAATATCCACCAGAAATAGTGTTCATTTTCGCGTGTGATTGTCACTGGATCTTAGCTGCTTCGTTTTGTATTTTGGTTTCTTGGAAATCACCCTACATAGCTCCTATCCGGGTTAACTAGTTCCGGGCCCTTTCGTTTTCCAGGATTAATTAACCAAAGAAGGAATTCTTGTTGATGCAGAATTATGAAATTCTTGATTGCTATGGAATCGGGATACGCATCAAAACAAAGTTATTTATTTAAAAAAAAAAAAACATTTATGGTGTCTGTCCTCTGGCTTATCTATCAAGTCTATTTTGAGACCCTAGATATTTTTGTATTCACACAAATGAAGCTTGGTATCGTCGAATAAATGCCATTAAAAATTTTTGTCTTGGTGTTTTTTGCCGACACGAGCCGAAATCGTGGTGCCGTCACGAACAATGACGTCTTTCAGTTGGTAAGGAACATCAGTTACCAAGTGGTTCCTTTACCTGAAGAGTTCTGGTGTTCTGGAAATGACTTTTCTCCTTGTAATCTATCAAGTTGTCAAGTTTTTGCCCATCATTGAATCTTACAATTTGAATGCAAAATGATGGAGGTACTTGGCAGGTGTGGGACGCAAACGTAATCTAACCCCGGGTGGTAACGTCTGCGAAGCAGCGCCGAATTCCTCGTCCTTTGTGCCAGAATGACTGGCCGGTCAACAAAAGTCAAGATATTTCTGTATTCACACAAATGAAGCTTGGTATCGTCAAATAAATGTTATGAAAAAATTTTGTCTTGGTGTTTCAGTTGTGATCAGTTTTTTGCCGACACAAGCCGAACCATCACGAACAATAGCAGGCTTCAGTTGGTGAGGGACATCACTTTTGTGGTTCATTTGTATGAATAAAGATCAAACCGCTCGCTTCTGTTTAATGTTAACAACTCGTTTGTGAGATGGATGTTCAGTAATTCTTTATTTAAGCGTAATTAAGGTATTACTTACGGGCAGGGGTAAAAATAAAACTTTCCTTCATTTTCCGCCAAATTGATCTTCATACACATGTATGGTCAATACCGGAAGGAAAAGGCTTTTTAGTGCATTGGTTTCGGGGAGAGAGCGTTGAATATCGTTACCAGGGGCGCCATTTTGTGACGTCATGTTGGATTTGCAGACGCAAGTTTCAAGCAGCGGACTCAGTGAGCATGCGCACTTAATTTTGTCAGTGGGACTCCTTGTGGATGTCGCGCGACTGTTTTTATGGATTTGAAGCTACTCTACTCAACAAATCGAATGTGGTTTAGCGTTGTCTGTACTCTTATCGACAACGATATTCGTCATCACAGTGGTCAAAATATTGTGGACTCACGAGGCGCAGCCGAGTGAGTCCACAGCAAATGTTGACTACTGATTATTAATATCGTTGTCGATAAGAGTACAGACAACGTTAAACCACAGTCGATTTGTTTTTACCACAATATCAACGCCAAACAAAATGTTTATTTCAGAGCGCGAGCCGCTGAAAAAAGTCATTGCGTGGCACGTTGACGCGAGCAGCGTTGTCTACTTAACAAATAGATTGCATGTTGCCGTGCGTCTGTTCAGTAATAGATCACAGATGATGTCAAAATGTGGTAAAAACAAAGAAGTGGCACGCGAGCCGCAGGCGAGTTTGTCACTGATGTTTTTACCACATTTTGACGTCTTCTGTGATCTATTACTGAACAGATGCACGGCAACATGGAATCTATTTGTTTTATATAATAAAGAAACAAAATGCAAGCGAAAAACTTGTTTATTTTCACATTTCTGGAAAAAAGTGGGTCGTGATGACGTAATCTGTGCATCTGTCCTCTAATAGATCTATTTTTCTCCACCTTCTCCAAGAATATTCGAAGAAATATTATTCGAATTGTGCTTTATTTTCTTGTAATATGTTTGTTGTTCTGTTGTTTCTGAACCGCGGTTAATTCCTGTTGACTGCTGTAAACGATCAGTTTGTTTTTTTTTTATTTTCTAGGGGCATTTTATATGTCAAAATAAATACCGATTTTTCTAGCTTAATCAGTACAAGCTATTTTTATTACTAACTAAATGTAGTCTTGTTTAATTTCTCCACCTTCTCCTTCTTCGAGCAAACACTCACATCGTACTTTGTTCGCTTGTAGTGTTTTTTTTGATCCGCTTTGAATTCCTTTACGCTTTCGAGGGTTGTCCAATACTCTGACATAATGAGATTCATGATACCTTGTGATAGACATCCCAAAGTGTCCCCAAACCATATTTCTTAACAAAATAGTAACAGTTTTGTGACACATGAAGAACGGGACACTGACACTTTGTGATGTCTATTGTGACGTACTATGAATCTCATTATGTCAGAGTATTGGACATGTATGACGCTTTCATCTGAAAATACTTAGGACTCAAGAATGTCTGTCTTTTTTTTTTGCAAACGTTTGCTATCGAAAACTCTTCGTTTTCCCTGCTGCTGCTCAGTTGTTTTGGACACAAATTAAATTGGCCCAAATAAAGCCTTGCGAAGTTGCTCAGTGAGAGTGTGCAGCTCCGATTCTAGGCTTGGCCTGGCTAAATATATATATGGCCTTCAGCTTTTCTTTTTTTAATCGCTACATAACAGACTGAAATGGTGTTACATCGAACATCATGCATGCACCTTTTTTAAGCAGTTTTAAGTCCTATCTATTACATTGTGTCAATTTTAAATCAGATGTACCTTGTGAGTGACAAGTATGTAATTTAATTAGGTTAGCTTTGGATTTTATTTCAATTTTACTTCTTAATTTTTAGTGTCAATCTCAAATCAGGGGTGACTTGTGAGAGACAAGTATTCGATTTAATTTGATTAGGTTAGCTTTGGGCCACGTTTAAATTTCACCTCTTAGTTTTTAGAATGTGTAATATTAGATAATATTCTTTGTATGGGAATTTAGTTTCTCCCAATTATTCTCCAGTCATGCACATTTTTTGTTTTGTATCAACTTAGTTGTATTCGCATGACAAAGTATTATTAAACTTAAAATTTAAAATTAAACTTAAAGTAAGCTCTTTCTCATCAATGTACACATCTTTTGGACTTCCTTCTCCTGCATACAGTCTTTCAATTAATTTTATTAGTAGCTGGTCACACCAATCTTGTGGGATGTTTGGATGACATTTGGCATTAATGTTTAATGGGATTTCTGATGTTTGATGAAGTATGTTACGTAATTTCAAGTGTACATGGAGAAATGAGTGACTAGTCCTTACCTTTCTTGCAAAATAGAAAATCAAGTTAAGGGCGATGGCTAACACGGATTTCCAGCACTTTTGCTTTGATGAATCATTACCTTAAATCCTCATACTACATTGTTAATTACCTTGATAGTGGTATCAACCAAATGCCCAATATTTTATTATCAAGTTGCTTGATCTTGAACTTGGCTGGCTAGAAGAGCAGCTGGATTTCTTTTTGAAAACACTGTCGGTGCATTGATTGATGAGCTTAACGTTAGCAAACAGTTTTTTTTTGTGATAGTAAGGTCAAGAAGTAACTGATCAAAAGAAATATCTTGGTCTTAACTCATATCATCTAAATATTTTTATTGATTTCCATATATCTTTCTTTCATAATTTTTTTGAGACATACATATATCCAGAGGATACACAATTTCTGATTTCCGACTGTCTCATGGGAGGCTGTGGATATTGAAATTGCATTCATTATGAAGTGACGATCTGAATCACTATATATCTGATGTAATACTGATTCAAAGGAGCAATCACCAGGCTTCTCCACCAATTTCTAGTGGCTCTAAACCATAACTAAGTAGCCTACAGCTGAACTGGGTAACAGACCTGTCCTTAGGTGTATTGCTCTAAGATGTTAAGAAATGTTTTGTTTTAAAAATGTATAGATGCAAACTAGCGTTGCTGGTTCTTTTTTACACAAATTATTAAAGATTATTTTTAAAAAACCTGTCTCAATATTTTTATTTTGCTTTTTTAACATCTCAAACTCAATTTGCAAAGGAATTTTCATTACCTTACTCAATAGAACACTTGTTTTTAGGAGGGGTGGGGATCCAAATCCGTAAAAGGGGATTCATATCTGCTAGCAGTTCTGGACTAGGGGGTCGAAATCTGATCCACAAGCAGATCTGGACTGGAGGGTGTAAATCCGCGGGGGGTCCACTGTGCCACCGGCTCAGATCACCTTTCCAAACTATGTTTTACAGCATTGGGTCTGTACCTTGAGTGAGGTCAGATGGGTGATATGAAAGCAGACTATATGTAAATGCCAGTAGAAGAAGAATGCTTTTGGAGCTCCGCTTTTAGGCTTGCCTAAATATATATTATAATTTTGAAAGCATCTTGGTCTGGAAATCTCAATAAAGTGAAATCAAAATAATGTTAATACACTGAGGGGTAGTGTTTTTTTCTTCTCCCTGGGTCGTTTAAAACGCTCTTTTACTGAATCACTCTCGACCGTTGGGTTTTATGACAGAAGAAAGCCACAAGGCATGCAAGTAACCGCCGAAAAGCCCCCACCTCTTCCACTTCAAACTAGAATTAACGCCAAATTATGGAAAAGCTCACCTAACTGACGACGGTTCCTGATCGATGAGAAGATTGCTCAACTCCTCGCTCGATTTGAGCTTCATCCTTCCAATAATTCCCGAGAAATTCGCTGTTAAAGCCGTAAATTCGACTTTCTGTATAGGATCCGGACAAATCTCGAAATCAACAGAATTCGAGGCATGCGAGTCGTTTTCAAATTGGCCAATCAGATCTGTTTTGAGCCGTTACTGGCTGCCAAACTCTGATTGGCCAATTTGAAAACGACCCGCATGCCTCGAATTCCTTTGATTTCGAGATTTGTCCGGAACCTATCCAGAAAGCCGAATTTAAAGCCTGATTTTCATATGATCTCAGACAATCGCAGACGATCGCGGATCGCAGACGATCTCAAAGAGAGCTGTTTCCATATAATTGCAGACGATCGTAAACGATCGCAGAGCGGACTGTAGCCATACATTTCGGTCAGCGGAAATGTCAAATGTACACGCTCGTTGTCGGAATTACAAATATTATGGGATAAACCCAATCTCCCGACAGTAAATGTAGACAGTCTACATTAACTGTCGGGAGATTGGGTTGCTGGGATAGGTTTCGATCGCAGATCGCAGAATAATTGCAGGATCGGAATTGATCGCAGATCGTAATCGCAGGATCGCAGACGATCGCAGACGATTCCATATGATCGCAGACGATCGCAGAACTCTTTGCGATCTGCGATCTGCGATCCGCGATCGTCTGCGATTATATGGAAACCAGCCTTAAGGCTTTAGCAGCAAATTTCTCGGGAATTATTGGAAGGATGAAGCTCAAATCGAGCGAGGAGTTGAGGAATCTTCTCATCGATCAGGAACCGTCGTCAGTTAGGTGAGATTTTCCATAATTTTGCGTTAATTCTTGTTTGAAGTGGAAGAGGTCGGAGCTTTTCGGCGGTTTGCAATACTTGCATGCCTTGTGGCTTTCTTCTGTCATAATAATAATAATAATAATAATAATAATAATAATAATAATAATTAAATATTTATATTGCGCAAAATACATGTAATATATGATCAAATGCGCATTACATGAGATTAAATTATCAACATAAATTATCCAGAATAACTAAAAATATTATAAAAAACAATGGATCTATAAAAATATAATATATACGTAGTATATGAAAAATAATCCTAATAAAAACCTATTAAAATTGGGCTCATTTCGTATCTGTGATGGTAACCCATTCCACAGTTTCGGTGCCGCAGCTAAAAAAGCGCAGTCATCCAATGTCTTTTAGTTTAAGTTCTTGGCGTTTGAAGCATGATTCCCATTGCACACAATCTTAAATTGTATCTGTTTTCTTCCTTTTGGCTAATAAGTTCTTGTAGATATACTGGAGCTTGTCCATGAATCGCTTAAGTAAGTAAATAATCAGCTGCAGGTTATCAAACGTTTCAGAAATCTAATTAGCGGGCCTACTATGCTTAGGCTTTATAATGCTTTTATTCAACCAGTCTTTTCTTATTGTAGTGACGTATGGCACTTTTGTAGTGCGAGGGACAGGGATAAGCTAGAACACGTAAATAAACAAGCGTTAAGGGTAGTGCTTAATGATAAGGAGAACGGTTATGATGAGATGTTGCGGAAACTGGAAATGGTAAATCTGGAACAGAGAAGGGTTCAGAACATGCTTATCACTGTTTTTAAGTGTTTGCATGGGGCTGCCCCGTCTTATATGAGATCGCATCTTAAGGAGCGGACGTCGGCGTACTCGCTCAGGTGCCACGCTATTTTGGAACTCCCTACTTTGAAAACAACCACGTATGGTCTCCATTCTTTTCATTATTTTGGCGCGCATGAGTGGAACAGGCTTCCCGATGATGTCAGGCGATCGGAGACGCTGGCTGGTTTTCGTCGCGGGGTTAAGCGGCATATTTTCCAAGGCCGGGCATTGCTATATTGATATGATTTTATTGAAACACTCTTACTGTTGTAACGTTCCTATATTATTTCACTTGATGTATTTATTTATTCATTTAGCTAGTTAGTTAGTTATTTGTTATCTCATTCGGAGAAACTAGCGTCATGTATGCTATATCTAAATCCGAAGAAAAATATAGTTATGTATGTATGTATATGTATCTTAAATTGAATCCTAAATTCTACTGGGAGCCAATGAAGCGTACGCAAAATTGGTGAAATGTGATAAAACCTTGGAATCCTAAAAATAAGTCTTACTGCGGAATTCTGGAGCCGTTGTGACTTTGCTATTTGTTTGGCTGGTAACCCATACAGAATACTATTACAATAGTCAATACGCCCAATTATTAGGACATGAACTAGTGTCTGGGATGCTTGGTTACTTAAATACTTTCTTATTCGTCTTACATTTGTAATGTAGTAATAGGCCGCTTTACACATGTTATTGATATTAACTTGAAGACTCATGTTACTATCTATCCATGTCCCTAAGTTCTTGACCGACTGAACAGGCAACCCTTGAGCGTCCCCTACTACAAGCGAGTCAATATGAACCTTGGATAGTTGCTGACGAGTGCCTATTATTATTAATTCTGTCTTGCCATCATTAATCATCAGTTTGTCACACAGCATCCTGGCCTTTATCTCATTTACACACCGTTCCATAGCAACAACGGCATTCTAGGTACCCGAGGCACAGCCAGGTTTAAACGCTAAATACAGCTGCTTGTCATCCGCATAAGCATGAACACTAGGCAAGTGTCTCTTGACAACTTCAAACTGTTTATTGGCAAGCAAAGTAAACAGTAACGGCCCTAAACATGAACCTTGAGGAACTCCTTGATTTAATTGTCTGTCAACGGTCGAGAGTGATTCAGTAAAAGAGCGTTTTAAACGGTCCGAGGAGGCAAAAAACGCTACCCCTCAGTGTATTAACATTTGATTTCACTTTATTGAGATTTCCAGACCAAGATGCGTTCAAAATTATATAATTCAGTGTCTTATTCGTAACCGCCATACATTTCTTTGTATTTCCGTAGTTTTCACATGTCAACACATTCATAGGATGGTCCGCCTGTGATCGGAGTAAAATCTCAAACAGCTCGCTGCTCCTCGCCTGTCTGAATATTTATTACCCACGAAGGTGAACTATTCTCACCAGATTGGTCGAACATCCCGATCACCCTGCTTTCCTGTCCCACACAGAAAGGTATCATCTTATTCACCATTGAAGAGAATAAACTCTCCTCTTCAAAAGGTCCTGGCATTCGAGACAAGTCATTGCTTCAAACGTCAATGCGCCAAGAACGCCAATGTGTAACAACGCGTGTTTGATCGCATTTCCTCGAATCAGCAAGAACGTTAACGTCAAGAACTGTTTCACTTCGCTTCCTTTCCAATAAATATTTAGATAAAAATGGTTTGAGTAAATCACAACGTTGAAACAAAACATACCAAGGGCGTTGGGTATTTACATCAGTTCCTGAGACCGGTTATGCTATTTTGCTTTCAGTGTTGGGTTTTTATTCTCATGATGTGTTTTCTTCGCAAAACTGGCTATGTCATATAAAGCGGGTAATGAATTATTAGTACACTAAAAGATTATCTAAAGGGATTTCTTGTGCAATTCTGATTTTTGAAGCTCGTTACTGCAAATCATTTCATCTGATGTTGTCATAGATTGGAATAAAAGAGGACTAAAATGCCATCAGACCTCTGTTAGATATGTCAGCCGTGATAAACAATTGAAAACAAAATTTAACCCCTAAGAGGTCTAGATCTCCCTTTGACGAGTAAAATCGTCTGGCGTTAGACAGAGTTAAAATCTATAAGTCACTCTTAGGGTCTAAAGGGTTAAGGGAGATAGTTTTTTAACCCTTTAACCCCTTAGGGGTCTCCCTTTGACGTTTAAAATCGTCTGGCATTAGACAGAGTAAAATCTATAAGTCACTCTTAGGGACTAAAGGGTTAAGTAATGGTTTTCGCAAAAAGTAGGTAGGTCGTATGCAAAATCGATTTTATCAGATGTCCCGCAAATCAACGAATCACTTCATAAATGTTTTGTGAATAATTCTTTCTACTTCCCCCGCTTGAATAAATTAAAACGTTTCAGTTACGTTTCGAGCGTGACAAATGCTTCATGCAACGAGTGATCTGCTAGAGATTTATAACTGATTTGACTCCTTTTTTTCTACTTCTCGTACTTGAATGAACTAAAACAAAACGTTTCAGTTACATTTCGAGTTTGTAGAACATCCAGTCAATAAAATATTCAGGGAAGAACGCTTTTATATACCTGAACGTCCCATGTCTTAATCGCGACTCATTGCACTCATTTTGGTTGGGCTGTTGAGCTTTAAAATCGAGATATTCCTGAACTGTATGGTACGGTATTGTAAAGAATCAATCTTGACCAGGCTAGTATATTTATCAAAGGCTATAGAGTAATCTTATATAGAGGTTCTCTTATTTTGTTAATTTTCGTTTTTATTAGATTATTCTACAGGAAGCACATGCGTCTAAAATGATTTCCTTTTTAGAAGATGGGGACGGTGGCTACTGGAAGCTTGTACAAGCGCTTCAAATTTTGGCAAAATTCGACCTTTAAGTTCTAGCGAAACTGAGAAGTACTATTATAAATTATATACAAGAATAATTTGCGTTAACTCCGAATCCAAAATAATTGTAAACATGACGATCTTAATCATTTTGTTTGTTGATATTTCGTTTGCTTTTCCTTTCACAGATGCTGTTCTTACTGGTTATTAAGTTCTCTGTTTGGATTTGGTTGATTGAAAGGCTGGTTCAACAGACTGCGAACAAACTGGTGAAAGCAGTAAAAATGGTCAGTAATTCGAGCGCAAAACATATGGTAAACATATTTTTTGTATTCAATAAAACGTACCAATAGGCGGAGAACTTACAATTAAGTGCTAGGAAAATTCAACCTGATCGACTGCGTGAGTTGAGTGCGAAAACGAAATCTTTGTATTTAAACCCATCTTCCAATCTCTACGTTCCAGATACCGAGTAAACAAAATGGCAACGGCTGACGTGTAATTTCTTCGATAAATTTGAATTTCTGCAAGTTTGATCGCTTGGCAAAGATTTGAATAATAGGGCCGAATAATAAAATTTTATTTCATCAGTATTTTTATTTTAGTCTGTTGAAAAATTCATTCTTCGTTAAGGCCTTAGCCCCTAGTACCTGATCTCGGCTAAAAGTTGCGAGATTTCATGCCTCTAAAATTGTTATTGGGAATGTTTTGCTAAAAAACGTAGTAAAGATCCAGCTCTGATTGGAGTTCGGTGAAACACAATTCGCTGGAATCAGTGAAAATGGTTAGTAAAACCTATGCGCATAATTATCAATGACTTTCGTTGGGGTGTTTCGGTCGGACGGTACTGCTACATCTATAAGTTTGCAACACAGGTTGGCATGGTCCTTGATCACTATATCGGGCTTGTTCGCTGAGAGTTCCCTATCTGTATGAAGTACTCTCTAAATTTCTGTCGGCTTTTGCCGCGTGGTCGCGAAGATTTTGGGCGGATAAACCCAAACGGAGCAACTACAGAATACAGGGCCACTTTGATCCACCTCATTAACATGTGCTAGAGGCTTTTATAGAACGAAGCAAATAACAATGGAAACTATTGTTATTCAGTGGTATGTAAATAAGTGGCCCTGTATTCTAGCAACTACAGAATAATTCAAGTGATGGTGTGTTTGCAGGTATAGAAGCTCCAATACATCCTGAATCTAAAAGTGGGCTTGAAAATTTATTAAACGAGGGAAACGAGAATGCAGACAAACCTACGGAGTTAGATTTGCATATTTCCTTCGATCAGGCTGGTGTTTTGCATACGAAATATCAAGAACAGGCCGTGCAAC
>JAEMWC010002277.1:0-27500 GCA_016490735.1 Pachyseris speciosa | reverse complement strand
CTATATCAGATACACTCATGAGCTAAGAAGAAGATGAGTTCCAGACGTTTCTTTTCTTCAAACTCAACCAAACACGCTCAGTAAATAATTAAGCATCGTATGTTTTTAATGATCTCGTGCAGCGCTGTTTTTCACATAGAATGTAGAAGGCGTGGTAAACGTGACTCCCAGATTCTCATTTAGATTCCAAACGTCCGAGCTAAGAACTTATTTTTCCACAATACTATACACGCGGGGCGAAAATACCTTTATATTAGAAGCCACCACTCGAGACTGGAGTTGCTGTTTGATGACCGCAACCTATGCACAGTAAGAGGTTCAGTAACAGTAGGATTCTCCGTCCCTCACTTTTTTGTAGGGTGAGGAGAGCTATTAATTTACGCATGACCAATGTGAATGCGAGTTCATGTTTCTATACAGTATGTTGCCCAGTATCCGATCACTTCAGTTTAGAACTGCAATAAGTTTCCTTCCTCAATCGCAACATTTCTAAAATTTGGCCTTGAGACAATCCATTTAGTCTGTAAAATGATGAAAAACGGTTTAGAGTTTTATCTTCGTATTCGTCGTGAAATTTGCATTTCTGCAAAGCTTATAAGTGGTTTGCAGCCAATCTCTAGAGACACAGATGACAATGACGAAATGAACAAATGCTGGTGGACGAACAAAAGGAGCTAATGAGAGATCTATTGTCTTCGTCCACCAGCATGGCGGCGATGACGTAACGTGCGAACCACCTATTTGTTGCCCAGTATCCGACCAACGAGCCTAGTATCCGACGACAACAATAACAATGTAATTAAACATAACTTTTTCACTGATTCAAGGAGATCATCCTTAAGATCTAAAGTCGCGGTTTGCCTGCTCAATCAGTCAATCTGCTGACTGGTTTTCCTTCATTTTTGGTTATTTAAAACTGAAGGAGGGCTCTTCCAGCGATCATAGTTCACCGTCCCAAACAGTCTGTCCACCAACGTTGTTCTCTTTATTCCTCAATTTTGGGCTACTTCTTAGTCTATCCTCACTAACATCTCTCATCGCTTTGAGAGGCCATTCTAGAGTCAACAGAAACGGTTTTAAATGAGAATTCGCTATTCTGTCTTCCGCCTCTGGTAATACATACAAAATGCAGTCATGCAAAAGCAAACATACGGACAATAATTCGCTTCGACAAATAAGTAAACAAAGTTCCCAAAAACAGTAGTGTATATTTAGGTGCGTATCTTAGGACATAATTATAGTTAAAGGTATGAAATTAACCTTGTTTGAACAGTTAACGAAACTTATTTTGCACAGTGAAGAAAAAACCGGTCATCTACTGTGCATACTAAATCAAACCTTAGTAAATGTTTCTGGCCTCCGTTATCCCAGAAAAATTAAATTTTAACAAGAATTAATTGATGTTATGACATCTAGATTTCTTTGAGTATTGTCACTTCAAATAAACAACAGTTGCTTTGAAAATATCACATTTTACAGACCCTTAGTTGAACAGCGATGGTTTCACTGCGCAGTGAAAAGCGTAAATATTAGCCATGAAAACTTCACGTACCTAAACAGAACGGTGCCTTCGATCTACACTGAACTGTTTCTCAACGGCTAATAGTTTGCTAAACCTTGCTTTACAAAGCTGAAATGATCGGCTTCCCTTCGGAATACTTCCTTTTCGTGAAATGAATAAGCGCATTGCAAAAATTGAAATTATTATTTAACTGGTCAGATACTGGTACCAGTCGGATTCTGGGCAACATACTGTACCGAAAAAAAAAGGCACCTTTTCTAAGCTTAACCCTAGTTCGATATTAGATCTGATAATTTCTAGAAAAAGTATATGAAAGCAGCCGCACAAGCTGTATCTATTGAGCTGTAAGTGAAGAAATTGTTTCTACCATTTTACCAATTCGTTATGAAAATTGTATCAGAATAAAACAAAAAAACGACTGTTATAAATACCAGTAAACATAACTGAAAACTGTGCATTTTCCATCTGAATTCGTTCGTATCTGTAGCTGTGTTTGTCGCATTAGTTACATGGCGCTAGCTAGAAAACTACAGGAAATTAGACACTTTATGTCAATAGAAAACCTCTGTTTCGTTTCATCAAAAAATAAAAGATGGCTACTTTAAATGGCATTTTTCCACACGTGACAAAACTCCAAATGAACTCAATTCGCGCTGAATCGTGAGTTTTAGGACAGGTTTCAAACATACCTTAAAACTGACCTGGGGAATTCCGGATAGCGTTAGCTTTGGATTCATCTGCATAAGTGGCTTAATTATTGGAATTGTCCTGCATTACAATAACGACGAAATAAACCAGTTGTTCAGCCAAATAAACTCTCTTTAAATAATTGTTGTTCGATTACTTAATGATATTCAGTTATCGTATTTCACTTTTACCGAAAAAAGGTGAAAAAAGTTCCCATTGAGCGATTGTGGCCTCCATGGCCCTCTGTTGTTGTGACTGAAATTACTTGACTTTCAGTCTCGTGACCAGAGACATCAGCGTCCTTGGTCAGCGGGTGGTCACCAGCGACCACCCGCTGACCAAGGAGTCTAGGGAAGTGCTTTCCAATATTCTATGTCTTGTTAAGTGTGTTGCTGAGTCACGGTTTCCGCTAAAGCTACAACGAAAGTTTAGGAGTTCGAGGAAGCCGTAATTACTCAATTAGAACCTTTAACATCAACAAATCAAAGACAGTGAACTACAGATAGGTTTTCCCGCTGAGAACATTTTTTATTTCTTAAGGTTTCTGAGCATATGTTAAGATTTCCTTCTTTTCTTCAAATTAATGTATTTGTAGTGAATCAGCCACATCACGTTTCTTTGTCTTACTCATGGCTATCTTGTTTTCACTGAACTTGCGATGCGTCTCTGAAAGCTTCATGTTTAATAAAAATCCAGAACAGTGGAGCTTGCAGTGTTTAAAATACTTTGATTCTTGTAGATTATTTTAGCGTAAAACAAAACGACCGACCGAATAGAACGGAAATTCCCCTTCTCACCCAGCGAATGTCATCGACAAAAAGAGACCACTCGCTTTTATTTAGTTATTTTTCCTTCATGTTAACAACTCGTTTTGAAACAGAGATGTTCAGTGATTCTTTATTTAACCGCTAGAAGGAAACAAACAACTATCCAAAGGGATTTATTACATGATGCAATTCTGATTTTTGAAGCTAGTTACCGCAAATAATTTCATCCGCCGTTGTCGGACAAGAGATTTTAACTTTCAAGTACTTTTAGGTGACGATTTGAACAAATTTTACTGTTAACAATTCCATCCTTAATCTCAATTTTAAAATTATCTTTGCTTTGGAGCCGATACACAGACAAAAGTCAAGGTTGTTGATTGGACAAAAGAGGACTAAAATGTCATAATATCTTTGTCAGAAATGTCAGCAATGAACAACTGAAAACAATGGGTTTACAATGAAAAGCAAACTAGTCGGAACAAGAAACTAGTGTCTCAAATATTCACAAGAATGAATCATTATTTCCCACTGCCGAAGTGTAACGCATCATCCCAGCTTAATTCGACAAATTTCCTTCTCTGTGTCACTGTTTTGGATTAGGCAGCAAACACCTTTTAGGATCTTAACACAGGTAAGCGCTTATTTTCGTCTCAAATCAGCAGTTATTAGTTGATGTTAATTTATAATAAGATGCCCCACTAATCACTTCAAAATGTTTTCTGAATAATCGCTTCTACTCCTCCTCTTTAAAGGAATTAAAGAAAACGTTACAGTCACTTTTCAAGTTTGTAGAAAATCCAGTCAGTAAAATACTCAGGGAAGACTATTTGTATTCCAGGACGTCCCATCGTGACTCGTCGCGCTCAAATCATTGGGCTGTTTTAGTTTTAAAATCAAGATAGTCCTGAGCAGTATGGTACGGTATTTTAAAGAATCAGTCTGAACGACCCCACAGTACATACAGTATTTATCAAAGGCTATTGTCTCGTCGCATATGAGCGATTGTTTTGTTTTATTAAATTTCGTTTTTATTAGTCAATATTATGAAACATGTATCGAGTTCCTTTTCAGAAACCTCAAATTCTGGCAACCTTTAACTTTTTAGTGAAGCTTAAAAGTGCCTGTAAAAAGAAAATTTAAGCTTATGCAAGAGTAATGGGCGCACACTCCGAACCCAAAATGATTGTAAGCATGACGATCTTAATCATTTTGTTTGTTGATATTTCGTTTGCTTTTCCTTTCACAGATGCTGTCCTTACTGGTTGTTAAGTTCTCCGTTTGGATTTGGTTGATTGAAAGGCTGGTCCAACAGACTGCGAACAAACTGACAGAAGCAGTAAAAATGGTCAGTAACTCGAGCGCAAAACATATGGTAAACATATTTTTTGTATTCAATAAAACGTACCAATAGGCGGAGAACTTACAATTAAGTGCTAGGAAAATTCAACCTGATCGACTGCGTGAGTTGAGTGCGAAAACGAAATCTTTGTATTTAAACCCATCTTCCAATCTCTACGTTCCAGATACCGAGTAAACAAAATGGCAACGGCTGACGTGTAATTTCTTCGATAAATTTGAATTTCTGCAAGTTTGATCGCTTGGCAAAGATTTGAATAATAAAATTTTATTTCATCAGTATTTTTATTTTAGTCTGTTGAAAAATTCATTCTTCGTTAAGACCTTAGCCCCTAGTACCTGATCTCGGCTAAAAGTTGCGAGATTTCATGCCTCTAAAATTGTTATTGGGAGTGTTTTGCTAAAAAACGTAGTAAAGATCCAGCTCGGATTGGAGTTCGGTGAAACACAATTCGCTTAGAAGGGGTGGGTTTATAAGGTAATGAGATTTTCGTATTTTGTGCGAGAAAATCTTGACTATCGCTATCAAAAAACAAAACAAAACAAAGGTCTACAGACGAAAAGAGGCTCTCAGGCTGCCAGCGAGTCCGACGAAAAACTAATCACGTGAGAAAACAAGTAACTTATACTGAGTCTCGTCTCTCTATTATGAAATCTAATCCAGCTGAAATGTGTTTGGCGACTCAACAAGAATATTTCAACTAGCATTCTTGATTTCAGTTCTATTCTGTTAAACACGCGATAGTTCAACGTTATCTAAAAAGGCTTGATCTCTTTTTCCCCAGTGCTCTTGTTATATAATTTACAAAAAATCCCAGCTAACCATTTTCCCCATTCAAAAAGGCATAAGTTTCGTCTCTAGCAATCCAAGTACTGATAAATAATCTTCCCCGATTATTCCCTCGAAAGTGAAAGACTGCATGGTATCATATAAATTCGAATTTCGAGGACCTTTTAAAAGTCTAAATGAACGTATATATACATTATATTATGATTTTGTAGAATTCCAAAAGTGGACCTTAGTGTTTTTATTATTGTCTTCTAATATTTGTCATTAATGGTAGAATTCCTTTTTGCGTGCAAGCCAAGAAAGATAACAAGGATGGTTCACTAGCTACGATTGGAACTTACAAATTCGGGCATATTCAGAGGAACAAGTTAGCGGAGGAAATCATCTCCGCAGCGAAACAAATCAAGTTTTAATTGGTAAAAATCACTTTCAGTTTTCCAATTTAACTGCACTTATTGGCACACATTTCAGACGTGTTTTCCATCACAGTTCAGATCGGATGGATCATATGTTTCCACGAGAAAAAAATATTGTAGACGTGAGGGCCAATTTGAACCAAAAGTGAGAAACATACTACAGCTCTTTACATTTGGTATCCTCAGAAAACATTTTTGAGGATTCTGTTTAGTATTTCGTTCATTTTAATCAAGGGATGCTAGAGATAAACTCCTACAATGTCACTTTTTAACTCCGGCGACAGTCTTGGATACAAGTCAGATATCCAGAGCCAAGTAGTTTGTATGATATATATTTTTTTTATAAATTATAACCTTTATACTCGTCACCGAAAATGTTCCGACATTTTACTGAAGAAATACCTTTACAGCCAAAGAAACTGATGACCCTTCACAGTGGGAATAAACTCCATTACTTTCCATTTTGGTTTATTCTGAGAACTCGCATTTTTTTTCGTTGATGAACTCTGTCTCCACTTTCTGTTAAGCATCTAGCGTTCTACCTACAGATCCTGAAGGAAATTTACTTTAATTTCCAAAAAGCAAAACCTTACACCGATTATTTAATTCTCGAGATTGTAACAGATTTGTAGCTCTTCACCCATGGTTATCTATCAAATAGACCCAGGAGCTTTATTTTATTTAGAAGTAGCTGACTCACAGGAGTTTCTTTTCTTCAAATCTCAATCATGATACGTCTCTTATCATGTCGTGCGGCCTATTGTACTCACTGTGAGGTTAACTGTCTTAACAAGGACCCCAAAAAGTATCAACAGCGAGAATCTTTACATTTCAGATCCCTTCAGATAAAAACAGAAACGGGAAAATATATCAAAGAAGAAAAAATGTTACGGGTCTTCATCACTTAACTTATCGTAATTTTACTTTTTAAGCCTTCAGTTAGTACTGTCTGATACATTGGAAAATATATTCGCAGAGGTAAACATTTTTCACAAAATGCTTACGAATTTTGACAACATACTACGATAAGAGAAGAAGTAGGTAAAGAAAATCATGATGAATCGAACGACGACTGCACAAATCCATCGACCAATAGAATTGCTAGTTTGAGAAAATGACATAAATTTGTGTGTTGTTTTTATTACAAACTTGTTCTAACGAGGAACTTGAGAAGCTGAGGAAGCAGCGCGTCAGTAAACTATTTTAGTTTTTTTTTATAATACAGAAACAGCAAGGACAATAGTGTAAGCATATTATCTTATTTCTGTTTCCATTCGTTGCTCGTTTTCATGTACCCTGACTAAGCTGCGTTCCTTTCGCTTTCCTAGGTACCGTAGGTTTTCATTTTCAATTTTATTGCAGTCCAAACCGAGGGCAGTTATTTAGCTGCGTGAACTAAAGTATTTTCTAAATTTACAATTCCTTGTTATTTAGAAAAAAGTTGCATGCATCATTGAACTGCAGTCGAACTTCTAACAGCCAAACAAGTGAACCGTTTCACTTGCAATTAAATCCTGAATAGCTAGACAGCTTTTGGAATTCAGTCCATTCGGAGTGTTAGTTAAGCAAACTGTTTTTTGAAGGATTTGCAGTTTTAAAAGATGAAATATCAATCTTTTTCCGGCCTAAATATTGAATCAATCCCGTGAAGCTGTTGCCGTGAAATTCATTCGATACTCAGACAGCAAAACACAGCAAAGGAAATACCCTGAGAGTTCATACGCGCATTTAGCATTTATCTTTGATTTTGTTCTCGCACTGGCATAATTTTCTTTAATGGATGTTCTTTTCGTAATTTCTAAGAAAGAAAGAAGATGTAAGACATTGACCCCATAAGTCAGTTAAGCGGCAGCTTGGACGATCGCAATATTTAGCCGATTGCCACTTATTCATATATTCTCTATACACAGTTAAGAAACCGATGCAAAAAAAGCCGGTTCAATGAAGATTAAACTACAGCTCAATGAATTTTAGGGGCAATGGTGGACAAAAACTAGAGTTTTCGAATTGAGTGATTTCAAAAAGATATCTTTTCCAAAGGAAATACGGTCTCCGTTGAAAGACGTTTTGTGATTGGTTCATCAGAGGGCTTAACCAATAACAATGCTCGTCTTATCTGTACATAGATCCCTGCATGCAAACCCGTTCTGACGTGAAAGTACATAATAAACTGTGGAAATTAACCAGTGGAAGTCGCTTGCTCCTGATGAGTGTAAAAGGGCTATTTTCAGTAGAGGTATGTAGTCATCTATACTATCCTTTATTGTAATGTGGATTCTAAATAATGGCAATCATTTTCTTTTATGCTGTTGAAATGTCTTATTTCCACCGAGCACCCGGGACACAGTTGCTCCAAAAAGACTGAATATTTCATGAAACATAAATCGGTTGATTTTCCCTAGAATTCCTAGAACAAGACCTTCGAAAAGAACAGCGATCAAATTTGTTTAATTCTGATTCGAAAGGTTTCTTATTTTCGAATGTGCTGAAAGGGAATAGGTTTTTCAAATCATGAATTACTGCGTTCTTCCCGCTCCTTCCATGCATCGTATAAAATAATTTCCGGATATACTTTTATATTGAATATGGTAATTTTTTGTTTAAGCGTCTTCCCTAAATCACAGAAGGGAAACGCCGTTAGGTCCGACTTGTTCAACAAGTATGGCTAACAACAAGAGATTGATTTGAAGAAAATTGCTGGAATTCAAAAATTGGCGAATTACAAAACACACCTGAAAGTTATCAACCATTTGGCCCTCCCAAATCACTTTATTTACGGATCAGTTTGGTGAAAAAAGTAAACCGTAAGACTAGTAAACCAAATAATTTTCCTCTTAGCTGCAAAGAGGAAACAAGGGGTGTTTACCCAAACTTAGACGACTCTAATATTACAGCCAATCAAATGCGTGGGTTCACAAGCTTGCATCGGAAGCAATGCATGATCTATATTCCGCTTACCACGTCACTAGATTTCAAACTTGTTTTCGTCCGAACATGCTAAAAAATAAACAGATGATAAAGACAAATTATGAATACTTGGGGCCATATTATTGGACCACGGAAACCATCACAAACCATTGAGAACACAATACGTACTTTTGTGTTTGATACGTAATCTTGCAAACTTGTTCCAACGTGAAAGTTGTAAAGTTGTTACTAAGAAAGAGCTTAATAACTAAAGCTGTGTTCAAAGCAGTATCATTTTGCTTCACAGTCGCAGGAGTAGGTAGGTACTATATTGACAAGTGGATGAGGTTGAGATCAATTGCTCTTTAGGAATTAATCAATAATTTAACAAGATAAATTTGAAGTAACGCTCGTTTGGTTTCCTTTCTTCAGGGGAATTTGAAAATCGTACAAAATGAGACCTTTATTTTAGTAGAACTTCCGTTGATCTTGTTCGCTTCTGTTCATTTTCACAGGGCAGAGGATATCAATGGCGCAATCTCGTCTGAGTTATCAACTGACCATCACTTTATGTGTCTTACTACTCGTCACCTTGTGCTCTGCCAAGGACAGCAACAGCAGCAACAAATCTCGCGACAAGGTCAGTTTATCTAAATAAGATACCAGCTCAAAAAATACGAGCAATGTGCTGTGAAAAATGAAATAAAAATAATTTATTAGTTGATGAGCCAACGACTGATTGCTCAAGAAAATCGTGATATAACGCAAACAGATTTCAATTAAAGAAAACAATGATAGAAAAATTAAAGATAAAATTTAAAGCAAATGACACACTCAAACATTATCCAACGGTCTGGCCAGTACCTGACGCATGCGCACAGCCATTTCATTCGGGCAGTGGCAGCCGTGGATAGCAGTTTTGTCCTTTTTAGGACTCATCCGCATGGCACAGCTGTCGAGCAACGCTGAACCGAAAGTCCGACTCTGTTGCCCTTTACTGCCGAGGCGAGTGCTTCGCACTCCTTTAAGCGGCAGAAAAATTGCTTCTTCCTCGCCTTCATTCGGTTGATATTTAACGAAGGTTCTAATGACAGTTTTAACAACAGTTTTATTGATATTTGTACCCAACATAGTATCTTCCCTGTTATGGTGGACAACCCGGCACAAATGGACTACCCGGTGTGCATGGCATGCCAGGAACCCCTGGGGCACCTGGCCGTGACGGACGTGACGGAGCCAAAGGAGACATTGGGAGCCCGGGGAAGACTGGACCCCAGGGACCACCTGGTGCTGAAGGAAAGAAAGGAGCAAAGGGGGAACCTGGGATCCAGGGTCCCACCGGTCAGAAAGGAGAGCGAGGAGACAAGGGCGACAGTGGAACACCTCAGCTGGCTTCACACATGAACTGGAAAGAGTGCACCTGGAAAAAGGGGGACAACAGAGATTCAGGAGAGATATATGTAAGTGATGTTAAGTGATGTAAGTAATGTTTGTCGACTCAACCAATTTTACACCTTGAAAAGTGCACTGCCCTCATTCATGATATCATAAATCCACCATTTCTATTTTCTGACATTTTTCATCGCTATAATGATAAGCGTTGAAGCATGCAATTCACTTTTCTTTCTGCCAACTACTCTTCTTTTTTAGAGCTGTCAATTCACAAAGAAATACGCAGGCACTGCCATCCATGTCTACTTTGCTGGCAATCTCAGGATTCACGGTTGTGACAACTGCTGTAGCCGCTGGTATTTCACCTTCAATGGCGCCGAGTGTAGCTCTCCTGGGTCCATTGACGGTACATTCTACATGAGAACTGGCAGGAACCACAACCTTCACCGTCACCGCCACATTGAAGGTCACTGCAATAACATTCACAAGGGAAAGGTGCGAGTGGGATTCTGGGTTGGAAAGTGTGCTGGCGGCCACAAGAGTGCTGACGCACATACCGGCTGGTATAACACAGTGTCCCGGATCTTCATTGAAGAAGTAACAAAAGCTCAGCAGTAAACACGTCACACGTGATCACCTGGACTTTCTAGAAAGCACTTAGAATTAAACTGTAGAACATAACTAGACATACTGATATAAAAACCGCTCCACTGCTGTTCAGACTAAAAGGGATGGTTATTCAGCAATAAAGTCCAGAAAATTATAAAGTGCCTGCCTTGAGACAAGGTTTTGTTAAAATAATTCTTTGATTTCCGCATTAGTAAATAAAAAATTGCGCAAAAAATTCTTTTAGACGGAAACCAACTAGAAATTCCTGCAATTCGAAATATTTCTGTTTGGAAACGTTCGGCAGCCTGACTGTGTGGAATGTTAATAATCTTTGAGGAAGAGTTAACAGCAATATTACCTGATAAATGATTTACTAAAACATTTTTTGACGAAAATTTAAGATAGGATAAGAACCACGTGGCAGATTGTATCTCAGTGAATAGTTTTGTTATCAAAACTCACTCAGGCTAGACCGTGATTAGTGGCACAAAATTTGCCAAGTTACCACGCGCGAAAGGACAGAACAATTATCAATTAATATGAGTTTTTATTTTTTTTTTACAGTGTCTTTCAAGATTTTTTCATGATTTAATATCGTAATGTTTTCTTAAGATCAAAACAAGTCAGCATATCTTTAAGAATCAAAGTTGACCGCCTTTTTTTTTTATTTCAGTGCTTTTATTGTTGTCACAGACGAGATATCTGAAGAATGCCGTAAAAGCTCTATTAAGGCCCTCCCTCCCCCCCCCCCCCCACCCTCTCTTTTAACCCTCCCTCTCTATTTAATAAGCCCCCCGTTTGGGAGTCGGTTTTTATAATAAGCCTCCCCAACAAACAAAGGGAAGAAAAGCAAAGAGGAAGCGTCAAAACCAACAATGTGAGTACATGGGATCGTCTCAAAGAGTACCCAAACCAATACTTTGCCGTGGTAAAAGGAAAGCTTAGAGGTAACTGTTCACAACTTTTAGCACTTTTTGAGCATTATTTTGAGATTTTGAGCACTTTTTAGCCATTTTTGCCAGCACTTTTTTAGGATTTTACAAGCGCAATCGGGAAAGGCCTATTGACGATGAGACAAAACCCTGAAGAACAATGAAGTAATAAGGCGCGAATTTCAACAACGAATTAGATGTCTCAAAATGGTTTCGTTATATTTAAGCACCAACTCTTTGATGGCTCGATACACCCATATTTTTGGGTTTGTTTCCTTGAACATGGTATTAAAAAATGTCCCAATCATTTCTCAAAAAGTTGTGATCTATTTTTTGACATATAAGGTTACCATAGCAACAGTACAGCCTCTTTGAAATACCTTTAATTTTGGCTGTATGTGCCTGTAACTCAAAAACAAGTCGGGTGACCTCCGTTTTTTGCTATTGAATTGCAATGAGCATATGAAAATTCATCTTTCTGCAAAGTTTAAAAAAAAAATCTGAGCATGGAGTTCAGAGCCACTTTTACTTTTTTTGTGGACCAATTTTTTTAAAACTTTGCAGAAAGATGAATCTTCTTATGCTGACGGCAATTCAATGATAAAAAAACGGTGGTCATCGACTCGTTTTTGAATTACAGGCACATAAAGTCAATATTAAGGGTGTTTCTAAAGGGCGATTTAGACGGTACAATTTTTGCTTACGACTGTCGCATGCAACTTCTGTAGCTCTACTCGCGACATGCAAAAAATCGTATACGACACTTGCCATTCAAATCGTACTGTCTAAAGAGGCTGTACTGTTGCTATGGTAATCTTATATGGCAAAACACTGATCACAACTTCTTGAGAAATAATAATAAACAAATGAAACATTGTTGGAGTATCAATCCATCAAAGAGTTGTTGTTTAAAAATAACGAACTTTTGAGCCGCGCAGGACACTTAATCTCATTACTTATGTATTTATTTAAAGAGTATCTCAAATTCAAAATTTTTATTTTAACACGGTAAAAATTCATCAGGTTATTTACAATATAAAAATACAACTACATAATAATTCCTAATAACGATAAATACACACGTAAAAAGTCTCTTCCGTAAAAAAATACTACTCTAAACTAGACCTGTTTTTTCATGAATGCCGTGTATATAACTTAATTAACAAAATGAAGATTTAACAATTGCTTAAAAAGATCTAGAGATTTCACTTGTCTTAGATTGCAGGGTAGACTGTTCCAGAGAGTTGCATCTCTATAGCTAAAACTCCTTCTTAGGTAGCTAGTTCTGGGTAAGGGGACATTTAATTTGTTTGTAGAGTCCCTTAAGACATATCCTGAGCGGGTACTCCGCTCAGTGAACATAGAAGATAGATAGTCAGGAGCCAGATCGTTAAGAGCTTTGAACACCATTAAAGCTACTTGAATTTGACGCTGGGCGTTCAGGTCTTTCCATCCAAGTCGTTGTAACAAGTACCCAGCGTCAGCATCATAGGAGGAGGAAGTCAAGATGCGAGCAGCACGATTCTGAAGCTTTTGTAATTTTTCGGAGAGCGTTTTGCCGCAATTCCCCCAGACAATACTACAGTAATCGAAATGGGGTTGTACCAAGGCATTATAGATGTAATGTAGTATATCCGGTGCAACTAAAGGTCTAATTCGCTTTATGGCTCCAATGCCGGAGGCAATCGTTTTGAATAGTTTGTCGATATGACTATGCCACGCCATGTTATCATCAATAAGAATCCCAAGTGATTTAGTAGTGGATACTTGTTTTATAGGAACATTATCTATCGAAAGTTCAAGGGAATCAGATAAAGTACTCAGTTTTTGTCTAGAACCAATTAACATAAACTCGGTTTTAGTCATATTCAGAGTAAGTTTGTTGCAGAGAAGCCATTTGTGGATGTTATTTAAATCATAAGTCAGACTGGATTGTATTGAGTGTAAGTCTGTGCTAGCATATGTTATGTGAGTGTCGTCTGCATACATCCTAGGGTGGCTGAACGATAAACAATTTGGCAAATCATTGATATAGATAAAAAATAAAAGAGGGCCTAGGATAGTTCCCTGAGGGACCCCACAGCCCAGAGAACAGACTTTAGAAAGCGAACCGTTAACAACACATTTCTGGATATGCTTATTTAGATACGACCTAAACCAATCATAAGCAGACTACCGTATTCCATATAGACTAAGTTTAGCTAAGAGAACATCGTGATCAACGGTATCAAATGCCTTTTTCAAGTCCAGGAAAACCACTGCATTTACATTACCGCGATCTATATTAAAAGCCCAACTGTCAGTCGCTTCTAAAGAGCAGTAACAGTCGAGTGCAAGGAGCGAAAACCTGATTGTTGGTTAGTGATAATCTCTTCATTAGCCAAAAAACTATACAACTGATCATACACTAATCTCTCGAACACTTTAGCTACTACTGAGATAATAGAGATTGGTCGATAATTATTCACATCAGTTCTCTCGCCTTGTTTAAATAATGGTTTCACCCTAGCGCATTTCCAGTCATCTGGAAATAAACCAAAACTTAAAGACTTACTGAAAATGTTACATAAAGGGGTCGCGATAAGATCTGCACATTCCCGGATTAGTTTGGCAGAAATATTATCCAGACCCGTTGCTTTGGATTTAGATAATTTATTTAAGAGAGAGAAAACATTACTACTACTAATTGGACTGAAGGAGAACTTAAGAGGGGAGAACAGTAACAAGGGGTACCTCACTGGCAAGTTTGGTTCCAATTGTTGAGAAGTGATCATTAAATGCATTGGAAAGCTCGTGAGAATTGGTTGACTGAGTTCTCGTTTAGTTTTAATTCTTTCACAGACGCATTGTTCTTCTGACGGGACGTGAGTTCACTAATCATTTGCCAGGTTTTACGTAAGTCGCCATTAGACTGAGTAAAGGCATTAGCATAATAGGATGACTTGGCAGATTTAACTTCATTATTAATCTTATTACGTAGCCTTTTGTACACCGCCCAGTCTTGAGGATCGTTAGACTCGTTTATAGCTTTCGCGCATACCCTTCCGCAGGTCTGATGTGATCTAAGGTACCTTGCCCGACCTAACACGTTTTTAAAGAGTATGCACGAACCGCGCGACTGATTCCAACGATGTACGGACTATTCATAAGAATAGTTTTTTTATTCTAAATTTATTCCATATTTATTTAATTTGGTGCTCGGCGCATTGCTAATTGAATAATAATAATAATAATAATAATAATAATAATAATAATAATAATAATAATAATAATGAGCTTTATTTAACCAGGGAACACCTTCAGCAGTCTGTTCTCCCAGGTGCCCCTGACATAAATAAATACAACACTAAAATAATGTACAATATACACTGATGAGTATCAACATAAATTATGAACACATCAAAACTATAGAATAAAATAAGACGATTAAATGATTACAATAACATTTAGCTAACTTATCTTTTAAAACTTGACACAAATAATGATAAAATAAAATGATTAAAGTGCATATGAAGCGAAATTTTTCATTACCTTGTTCGAACAAGCTTTCAAAATGATGAAGAACGGCGTTTATTTTATTGTGATAGCACTCTTGGTTGCCGAGTTATTTAAGATTTTGATTTATGCAAATTAGAGGACTTGTGACGTCACTAGGTGGACACAAAATGAAGTAAAATCACAAAATATGGAATATCTGTGCAAATACTAAGTCTACATGGTTGAAATTTTGCAGGGTTGATGTGCTGCCAGAACTACACATTGTGATAGTGGTGATGTCACCATAGCAACAGACTCACAATGACATTCTCACTATGACATTCTCACAATGACATTCTGACTAACATGAACAAGCGGCTCGTGACTCTCCTCGTTCTCTTAGACTTGAGCGCCGCCTTCGATACTGTGGACCCTAGTATTTTGCTAACACGTTTAAGATCAAAGCTTGGTCTCAATGATCTGCTCTTTCGTGGTTCCGCTCTTATCTATCTGGAAGGACACAACGAATATCTGTTCAGGGAGCGCTTTCAAATGTATTTCCTCTTCGTTATGGCGTTCCCCAGGGATCGTGCCTTGGCCCCGTTTTATTTAACATATATTCAAGCAAAATCTTCGACATCGTCGGTCGTCACCTTCCAGAAGTTCATTGTTATGCAGATGACTCCCAGCTTTGTTTATCGTTCAACCCAAGCTGTGCTGTTAGTCAAGACGAGGCAATTAGATCAATGGAAACCTGTATCTCGGATGTCAAGCAGTGGAAACCGCGGATAAACTTATGCTTAATGACGACAAAACCGAATTTATTGTAATAGCATCACGACATTTACTGAAAAACGCTGCTGTTAATACTATCAGGGTCGGAGACTGCGATGTAGGCAAAGTGTCTGTAGTGCGGAATTTGGGCGCGTGGTTCGATGATCAACTTACTATGGCCGTACACATTACCAAAATATGCAGTGCCGCTTTCTATCACCTACACAACATTAGACGTATAAGGAAACACCTTTCAATGGATTCAGCTGCGACTCTTATCCATTCCTTTATTAGTAGCCGAATAGACTACTGTAATAGTCTATTATACGGTGTGCCTAAGTGCCATATTGACAAATTGCAGAGTTCAAAATGCTGCCGCCAGACTTGTTGTTATGCAGGGCAAATTTTGCCACATTACCCCAGTGCTCCATCAGCTGCATTGGCTTCCTGTCTTATTTCGCATTAATTTTAAGGTTCTACTTTTAACTTTCAAAGCCATTGACAAATTAGCACCGTCCTATATCAATGATCTTGTCAAAATTAAGCCTTTAAACTCAAGATATGGATTGCGATCTAACGACGGATTACTGCTATCTCATCCGAATTTTAAAACTTTAACAACCCTGGGCGACCGTGCTTTCGTTGCTTCGGCGCCAAAACTTTGGAACGATTTACCTTCAGATATTAGAATGGCTAAATCTGTTGACACTTTTAAAAAACTTTTTAAGACACATCTTTTTAGTAAGGCTTTTTATTCTTAGTTAGCTCGGCTTTTAATATTTTATACAACACATGATGTAATTAGTATTTAATATTTGTTGTTTTATTCCACGCATTGTTGTAATGCGCAGTTGATCATCTCGTCATGGAAACAGCGCAATATAAATTCGTAATTTATTTATTTATTTATACTCGTTACCAGAACTCTACCTTTCCAAAGAATAAAATCAGAGTTTCCTTCCCCAAGAAGTGCTATTTGCTCTTGATGTTCATTCAGTGGGTGCGAGCAAATATGGACATTACACAGCTCAAGTATAAGAAAGTGTGTTAGACTCTGGAGCAATAAATAAGGCATTTCTCATTTGGGAACGTAGAGGTCTGGTAACAAGTATGTTGCTATGGTGACATCATCACCACTATCACAATGTGTAGTTCTGGCAGCACATCAACCCTGCAAAATGTCAACCCTGTAGACTTAGTATTTGCACAGATTTTCCATATTTTGTGATTTTACTTCATTTTGTGTCCACCTTTTCCTTTGAGTCACGCTGTTGGCCCTTTGCCTCATCATGTATTTAACGTTATTAGATATCCACGGACATGGGTCCCCACGGACGGTTGTCGTTTTGAGCGGAGCATGTTGATCACAAATTTCTGTGAACATTGTTCTCCAGGTAGACCATGCAAGATCAGGATCGTCAAAACTTTCGATCACTTGTAGTGGAAGAGATTGCACATCGTCACGGAATGCTTGTTCTTGAAAGCGGTTAAAGTTTCTGAATGTTATCATTCTGGGAGGTTTCTTTATACTTCTTGCGCAGTGAACCGCATAGACAAGTGAGTGATCGCTAATGCTGAGATGATGTACACCAGAGATGATGTACATCTTCTCGGGTGTGTGGTCGCTATGAGATCCAAAAGGCTGCTTGAAGACTCGGTAATTCGGGTAGGATCTCTAATTAATTGAAACGTTTGATGTTGTACCAGTATCGATTTAAGTTTGGTTGTTTGAGGGAGGCGTTGCAGCATGTTACAGTTAAAATCCCCAAGGACCAGAAATTCGGAGTGAATTTGAATATTGCCTAGGATGGCTTTGAATCTGTCAAACTAATCATCTGTAGGAGCTTGATAAACTGAAGCGATAAGAAGAGGCTTGGTCTGTGGCAATTTTAGCTCAAACCAGCTAGCTTCGAGGTCTGTACATTCCAAATCAGGGCGATGGTTGTAGGCAAATTTGTTACCCGGGCTGCGCGCGTCTCGCGCGGCGCCCGGGTCTTAAACTACCGACGGTTCTTCTTTTTCGTCGTCGAGTATCATCCACAAAGGGCACTTCCGGCGTTGCTGCGCAAGCGCTAACTATTTTTAACAACAGTGATGCGTGTTGTCACGTATGGGGAAATGTCGATTCACCTTGTGGCTTTTGAAGTCTGAACAAACAATATGTTAAGAGAAGTGTCTATGCGAATGATTGCAAGTTCAACGGCGAGAAGAAAGCTTTTAACATCAGTAAACTTAACTCCAGATGGACTGCCGTGTTTCCTCGTGTCTGCTTCAGTAGGACTGCGAGTAGTCTCTAATTTTGGCGATGGATTGTGGGCGGGCGAAAGACACGTGCGCGCGCGAAGTTGCGAGGAGACGCGACGCGAGGGGAGCGCCAAAATTAGAGACTGCAGACAAAGGGAGTTTGACCTTTCACGGCCGAGTGATTCGGAAGTATAAATCTCATATCAACAGCAAGAATGATACTTGTTGTCACGTATCGGTAAACGTCGATTCACCTTGTGTCTTTGAAGTCTGAACAACTAATATGTTAAGAGAAGTGTCTATACGAATGTTTGCAAGTTCAACAGCGAGAAGAAAGCTTTTAACATGACCAAAATTTAACTCCAGATGGACTGCCGTGTTCCCCGTATCCGCTCCATTGAGATGTACATTTTGTTGAATAACTCAAATACGGGATATCATACACCCCTGAGACTTTAACAGGTAGTTAATTTACTATTTTAATTTCTGGACTTTAAGTTTTGAATGATAAGCGATTAGTTTTTACAAATGTACTAGCGTCCTTGAAACTGTCCAGAAACGTTCCTTTCTTGTGTTTCAAATGACCCTGGATTGACGTATTTGTAAACAGTTTCACTCTGCTAATTAATTTTCTACTCACATTTCACCGAGACTCCATTCACATTTATGCGAAAAAATCCTACATCGTTCGATAAGCGTTTCCTTTCTCAAACAATTATCCATCGAAGCGAAAACAAGTGTGCTTAGTTTTTTTTTTTGAATCAATACACTATTTTTATCACCCCTGCATAATGATAAACTCTGTGGCATAAAGGTCATTGTTCCTGCCTGCGACGCAGCTAAACCGGGTTCGATGTCCTTTAGTGGTATATATCACGGGCTTTATTTTTTCTGTTTCTCTTTTTCTTGTTCTTTTAGAAATATTTTTTACAAGTGTTATAATTATTGTTCTCAATGGTTGAGCTGTATTTTAGAGGAATATATGTTGATAGGGGTCTAAAGAAATAGACTCCAACACAAGCTAAACACAATGCGTCCGATGTAAGAAAGACAGACTTCCCTCTATTCTTTTGTTTAGCACTAAGTTAGGGATACAATACTGTTTTTTGCAAGCCCGGGTTTAGGCTAATTGTAGCCTCTTGTTTTTAATAAAAACTGCAACACCTCCGCCGCTACCGCTCTCTCTGTCTCTTCTCAAATAAATTACAACCTGGTAGATCAACTTCGGAAGTTAATACATTTCTGTTAAGCCAAGTTTCGCTGACGGTCAAAACGTCGGCAGAATGTTTATTCGTAAAGATCCTTAATTCATCCACAGAGGAACGAAGACCTCGGACGTTAAGATGGGCAATCACAATTCCTCTTTTTTGCGTCAAACGAGAGTTGCTCAGGCCTTGAAGAGGAGTGCATGGAGCTGTGCCGTTAGGACCAGGATTTTGATATAATGTCGCCGCAAGACAGTAAAAATAACGATGAGCAAAATTCAGCTAGCAGGACGTGTTTTACAAGGAAGATGGTAATTTGAAGCCGCTTTGAGGTCGAAGTAGAGCGGGAGCCAATGCTTGTCGATCGTCTCGGCATGGCCGGCTGTAATTCCTTAAAAGTTGAGGTTATCTGGTCATTGGCAATGTGGAAACTGCAAGCATGATCGTCCGAGATGTTAAGCCCAATTTCGTCTGTATTGCGAGTTAAATGAGGCTTGATGTAGATGCAGAATAATAGAAAAAGTAGGACGCTTCTCAGAACATGACCGGACGCCATTACATACGTGTCAACTGTGACTGCAGTCTCGAAGTATGAACTTCTTGCGCACTTTTGAAATACATTAGCGGACTCGTTCCATCTCCGGCCGAGACGAAAAATACTGCAATTTCGTGTCCGAGTTTTCATCACGGAGATAGAACACTTAGATCAGACGCTTCAAAGTCTAAATTTCACAGTTTTTCTCTTATGGAAGCCAGTAACTTTCAACGTGTCTTGAAATTGAGTCATCTGCTTCTGTCACATCACATAAAACAGAGAGAAGATTATCCTTTATCACTAAGTAATCCAACCACTTACTTTACTGCGCTTCTTGGTCCGACAAACTCCTATAAAACGACAGTTATGTTGTAATTTCATCATCTACCAAGATCCCTGTCAAATTTCAGTGGAAAAAACCCTCAAAATTCAGACATTTAAAGCTTCAAAATGAAGCACCTATCCCAAAAAATTGGTTCATGAGTTTATTTATTGGCAAGTGTCCTGCGCGACCTTAAAACAGTAAAGCTAAATGACTAAGTTTTTGTCTGACTGATTGTATGCAGTAGATTGCGTTTGAGAGTGTACTAACTTAATTGTTTAGCGGTAAGCGAGTTTGAATTCAAAGTGAATTTTTTGCATCAATTGATGGCATGCCTGCGTGAAAAGGGGCACATTTTGAAAGCGCTTCAAGGAACAAACCTAAATGGCTCCGTTTTTTGTTTATTTTATCGCAATGGAGAGAAATTATTGCGGGGTCGTTTTGACTGTTATCAGTCCAACATACGGACTTTTACAGATCGTAGCGTGGAAGGCGCGATAGCACGTCGGCTTTCTGTCTTCAGATAATAGCTTTCTAAAAATTCTTGGCCCAAAAAACTGTTTGTTGATTCTTAGAGCTGACAACTGTTACAAACGCTGGGCTACTTTGTATGCTAAATGCTTCTCAGACACTCGGTTAAACGGTACATTGAACGAAGAAAAAAACTGTTGGAAGCTTTTAGGCATTTGCACTCTACGCTTCATGATTGCCCTTTGTTTCACGAACAATAAAGGCATTTCCATAAAAGGAGGGAAAATGTGTGGTATTGTCAGCCCAAAATTACTACCCAAAGTTTGATATGCTGGCCGCTCGCTTGGTCCAGTGCACCACATATCTTAGGACAAGAAAAACACTGTTCGTAGTCTATTTAAGGAGCACCGTCCACTGATGCTTGAATTTTACACTTTCGCGGGTATCACAGTCTCCCCAGCAATAAGGGGAAACAGTTTTGATCATATCATAGTTCCTAAATCTGACACAAACCTGTTGTGCGTTAGCTTTGCAAATGGAATACGCTCGCCTCAGTGCATATCCCAGTCTACAATGGAATAATTTTGGAATTTTGGAATTTGGAATTTCTGCGCAGCACAACGACCAAAACGTCTATCAAAACAGGCGGGGACAGTATCTAACGGGACAGAAGCTATGGTTAAATCAACGAGTGCCTCCTAAAAATATCAACCAGATTGGTGTGTTGAGCAAATTGAGTTTCTGTAAGTCTAAGTGTGATGGCTTGATAAAAATTAGATTCATGAAAATCTAATCCATATTTTTATTTATACCATGCCATAGAAAATACAGCCAATCAGAATGCAAGAAAGCCGTTGTGTATTCGTCAGTATTCCACCGAACCTTCCCATCGATCTGTGCAATTCAACTGTATCACACCCAACCTTCCCATCGTGCGTTGAGATTGTATTTAGCGCTAGAAAATTAATTCGAATTTTGTAACTATATAACTTTATTTTATAACTTTATTTTATTCTATAATAACTTTATTTTACGTTAATATTTTATTATTTGTAATTTGGTCATGAATTATAATAATAAATTTTGAAAAAAGGTTTTATAACGCTGTCAAGAGGGTGGACATTAGAAAGCCATTTCAAAACCATTCAGGTTTCCGCGTATCTCGCATTGATTTGCTGGCCTTGCTGGCCACTGTATTTTCCATGGCATGGCCTAAAGGCTCGTGTGTATACCGAGAAAATACAAGTGATCAACTTGTGGGATATTCCACGGTATACACACTCGAAAGCGTTACATAACTAGTATTTCTCCCCAAAACAGGTGTAAACTGTTTTGTTTTGTTTTTTTGTTATTGTTGTTGTTGTTGTTTTCATTACGGCTATGTCTATCTGAGCCTAAAAGTTACAAATTTTATGCCACTACAATGAGTGTGAACGTTTTTGCTGAAGGACAACATAAATCAAGTAAGACTGATTGAATTGATGTTTTGACTTTTAGCATTGGTAAACACAATTCACTAAAACGCAGTGGATTTGGACAATGCGGTGAATGCGGTTTGTATATTTTGTGCGAATAAAGCTTGACTAAACCTACTCAAAAAAGAACAAACACAAATGGAAAGGCTATCTACGATTCTGACGAAAACTCATCAAAATGAAAAGCCCCGGCTAAACGATGGCACATTTTCATCCAAGATTGTTTTGGACCGGCGGAGCATGTTTGACCGTTTCGTAACCTCGCTCAACCTTGCATTTAAATGTTTTTCCATGCCGGTTTCATCAAGATCAAACATTTTCATTCAACATTTCGCGTTACGAACAAATGTTTGATCGTTTAGCCACCCCAACCAACAAAGCGTGCACAGCCGGTAAAAAGAAACCAAATGAACCTTCTAGCGATAATACGCATAAATTGTTCTGTACACTAGCTTTGTCTTGTGTTTGGTCAAACATTGTTTCTACATTTAGCCACCTAACGTTATGTTTGCAAAACACGATGTTGGATGGAAATGTTTGGTCGTTAAGCGGGAGCTTAAAGTACATCTGAATTACGTTGGGTGACTCAAGAAGGATATTTCTACATCATGCTTGTTTCCATATCTGATAAAAGCGACATTTAACGTTTGCCGAATTGAGTGAAGGCGAGGGAAGTTAGAGGAATTGTTCCCCGAAGGCGGACCCTTCTAGGGAATTCCGAGGCCCTATTAGGGGGGTGGGGGGATGGGGTGGGGTTTAGTCATCCCTCATCCCTAAAATCCGGGGGCAGTTATCCCTTATCCCTAAAATTACCGAGACTGCTATCCCCAAAACTACTTATCTTTGGAATTTGACAATTGGTGGCAATTTTAAAGTGTAAAGCGACCCGTTTCTTAATAGATAACCTAATGCTGCATAATTATACGAAAACTCTACAGTTTTATATGACGTTAACTTAAAATATTCCCCTCTTTACAACTGATTACTTGCCTACCTCAGAGTCCTGGGAAAGTGCCAAGCAATCCTGGTCGTCACTTATAAATCGCTTGGTTTGACGAAACTACTACTTTGTAGCACATTCAACTCGAAGAACGCAGAGTTTACCTCCTTCTCCTTTTCCTCGTTGTAAGAGTCACATTGTAAGCACCAGTCATAAGTTTAACGTTTATTTTCTCTTCTCTGTGATTCAGCTCGCCGCACTTGGAAAGTGATTTACAATTTTCTTTTGATGTTTTTCAAGCAAGAGTCAGAAAATAATTCTCGTTAGGTTTGTGAGTGCCATATAATTCATCTTACATTTGAATGCTAAAAACAAACTACATATACATGTGCATTTGCTTGGAGAACCGATAAGTTCACTAAATTCTCTGCTCGCCGTCATTGATAATAGTGTGGTAAGTGGCTTTCGCGTTTGTATTGAATGTCAGTGACCATTAGTAAAAGACAAAGTCGGAATTTTTTTTCTAGCTGATCGCCTTCCTGATCTAGTTGAAACTTGCGGAGTGTCATCCTCTGGTTGAATCTCATCGTCCTTCGCTGCTTCTTCCTCCGTTGCCTCAGTAAGGGTCCTAGTGTCACCACTGTCGAGGGACTCCACTAGAGGACAGTAGTAAACATCATCGTCAAGAACAATTGTATCGTCTTCTTTCTTATAGCTTGCAACAGAGCTCAAAATACTGGTTGTCTTAAGTTGACCAGTTATAGATGTTTCGACAAATTGAAAGGGGCAATAGAGGATCTATTAATCATTACCACCTTGAAATTATCAGGTGATTGGGACAAATCTGCTCTGAACAATTGTCGAGAAGCCATTTGACCAAAGTCATGACCATTCCTGCAATTACATTAAAAATGCTAGCTTTTTCACGTACGCACTCTTGCCTACGTAAATTGCTTGACAACAAATTAAATCTCGGAAGGCTTTCCTTTGATTTATTTATTTCTCAAATAGTGCTATTTAAACGTTGTCCAACGTTGACAATCACATCCGTTTTAGTCGACAGAGAGAGGTGATCACAAGTCAAAGACCAACAACCACCGTCGGCAACATTCACCATTGCACTGTGCACAAGGTCTTTGATTGATAAGAGAGTCATGAGATTCGACAAATTCGGAAGGTTATATTCGTCTAACTTACAGGACCAATTAACATAATGGAGAGAATTTAATTCAGTAATAGTAGAGTTATTGATTTGTCTACGTTTACGGTTTTGTTGAATCTGCGTTATTTGATCTTATTTGAGAAGACAGACGACACAGGATCGGATAACCAAACTGGTGACTGGTCAACGGCTTTCTAATTTCATGTTTCTGGAAAGCTCTCTAGATCTGCCTAAATCTATTTTTCCATGTGAAATTGCTAAACAAAATTTGTGACAAAACTTACCTATTAGCTCATGCTTGTAGAGGCAGAGCAATCTGAGCAACGTGGGAACTCCGGATCTGGCGTTAACCGCTTGTACTGCAACCTCAGTTTGTATTTCAAAACACCAATTTCCTTGGCTCTTTGGTCAATCCCAGGCGACTTAAGATTTCGAAGGAAGGATGCTAAATCTTCCACTTCTATTTTTGTCAAAAACGACCATTTCATAGCCGGTTTCTCATCACCTTGTTTAAAAATGCAACCCGTAACTTCATGCAGTACTTTCAGGGAAGCCATATTGATGAGAATGAGTCGGTTAATGTCAGCGGTTGACCGAATAAGAAAGCCTGGGAGCAAATCTTTGACATCTGACCCATCTTGGACTGATAAATGACCCGTTACTGTTCGTTCAAAGCTATTTTTTGTTATCCCTAAAACTATCTTAGTTATCCCTTATCCCTAAAATTATTTTGCCAGTTATCCCTTATCCCTAAAACCCCTAACAGGGCCTCAGTTCCGGGGTCGTAGTCCCTCGGGCGGTTTTTAAAATAAGTTATTCAGAAACATGATTTCCAGCGTTTTGAGGGATGATTGTAGATTGCTTAATACCTTTAAAACCATCTCTGTTTTGAATTATTTTACACAAGTACAACGCCTCAGTATTTAGAATCATCGAGACCAATTAACAAAACGAAACTTAAGTTACAGCAGTTATGTATTTGTATACTCGCTATGAGTTCTAAAAAAATCAACGAGGAATCAACGAGGTTGTTGTTCTGCGAAGCTCTGAAATACAGCATCACAATCGACGGGTTTTCAAAGATAAAGATAAAACCGTTGAATTATAACACTGAGTTGTCACTTCGCCCTGTAATCCGAAAGTTCCTCTGTTTACAAAACAAACTACATTGATTTTTTTTTTCAGGTTTATTTTGTCTCAAAACGTTTTCAGTGTAGTGCAGCTGGGTTGAAATATTTTAAAGTTTGGGCGGAGATTATTAGGATGACTGTCGGGCGATACAGCCTTTATTAGTTTAATTTGCATGTAGGTAAAGCACTAGTTGTTTAATCTAACTGGGTATTCAGATTGTAGAATTTAATTGCAAATTGAGTAGCATTCTAGGCTAACTACGTCGCACAAATCACTGGGTATCGAGTGAAATATCCACCAGAAATAGTGTTCATTTTCGCGTGTGATTGTCACTGGATTTAAGCTGCTTCGTTTTGTATTTTGGTTTCGGCTTGGAAATCACCCTACATAGCTCCTATGCGGATTAACTAGTTCCGGGCCCTTTCGTTTTCCAGGATTAACTAGTAAAAGAGGGAATTCTTTTTGATGAAGAATTATGAAATTCGTGATTGCTATCGAATCGAGATACGTATACGTTTATGGTGTCTGTCCTCTGGCTTATCTATCGCGTCTATTTTGAGACTCTAGATGTTCTTCGTGGTTTTGTGATCAGGGTTTTTGCCGACACGAGCCGAAATCGTGGTGCCTTCACGAACAATGACGTCTTTCAGTTGGTAAGGAACATCAGTTACATTGTGGCTCCTTTATCTGAAGAGTTCTGGTGTTATGGAAATATGACTTTTCTCCTTGTAATCTGTCAAGTTGCCAAGTTTTTGCCCATTATTGAATCTTGGAATTTGAATGCAAAATGATGGAGGTACTTGGCAGGTGTGGGACGCAAACGTAATCTAACCCGGGTGGTAACGTCTGCGAAGCAGCGCCGAATTCCTTGTCCTTTGTGCTAGAATTTAAGTACGCGCTGTGATTGGCCCGTCAACAAAAGTCTAGATATTTTTGTATTCACACAAATGAGGCTCGGTATCGTCAAATAGATGTTATGAAAAATTTTTGTCTTGGTGGTTTTGTGATCAGTTTTTTTGCGGGCACAAGCCGAGACTGTGGTACCATCACGAACAATAACAGACTTCAGTTGGTGAGGGACATCAGTTTTGTGGTTCATATATCTGAATAAAGATCAAACCGCTCGCTTTTTGTTTAATGTTAACAACTCGTTTGTGAGACATAGATGTTCAGTAATTCTTTATGAAAGCGTTATTAGGGTACAAAAGATTATCTAAAGGGATTTCTTATGCAATTCTATTTTTGAAGCTCGTTAACTCTTTTTCTACCGCTCACCAAAATATTGGTCGTAGAAGACCAATGCTTTGAAAACCTGTAACTTTCCCAAATCCCGGACTATGGTCGAAATGACGCATTTTTATTGCAAAATGATACGTTTTTTCAGATTTCATCACCCTGGAAACTGACCGAAACTCCCAATTTTCACTTAAAATGACTGTTTATTCTCTTTGTAAACCAAAATCGCCCTCGGACAACACCAAAATTCATACAACTTTGTCTTGAAGTTTTCAAGACAAAAATTCCTCTTGAAGTTAAAAGTTTCTATTGGCAGCAAACTTTGACTCCACGTCTTACAATCTGTTCCACATTTAGCTGAACACTCCTTTAGCCCGACCCAGCTAACGCTGTTTGATTTCAGTTGCTCTCAAGCCTGGTTGCCATATGATCTTAAAATGGTCTGCGATCGCTCTGCGACATGATCGGCGACATGATCGGCGATCGGTCTGCGTCACGTTAAGATCATATGGAAACATGTGTCCCCGGCGTCTGCGGCGTCTGCTATCGGTGATCGTGAAAGTAGAAATCGGGAAAGTAGAAACTAGTTCTACTTTCCCGATCACCCCGACCGTGTATCGCAGACCGCCGCCGACGCTGGGGACACATGTTTCCATATGATCTTAACGTGACGCAGGCCGATCGCCGATCATGTCGCAGACCGATCGCAGACCATTAAGTTCATATGGAAACCAGGCTTCACTGTCTGTAATTGTCACGTTTGTGACCCAAAGGAATTCTGGGATACTCTTGCCTAAGAGCGGCATGGAAGACTGCCAATTTCCATTTCACAGTTTTTTTTAGAACCGTGTTGAGCCACCCACTCCTGCTGGCAAAATATTTCACCGATTGCATTATTTACAAGTCAAACCTCGCAAAATTGCCATGCCAGGTCCTGGAGTCCACTACAGACACAACTTCACTCCGTGGATTGCCATCACACGAATGCTTTGAGCGGCAAACTTCGTTTGAAATTGCTTCTCACCTCTGTTTTCTTTCAAAGGATTGCCTCTACCCATCAACCAGCTTTATGATGCCAGGCAGGGGGCTTCTGGGGTGGAAAATGGTTCGAAAAACACACTTTATAAATCAAATAAGCAACGAATTGTAG
>JAEMWC010002276.1:42500-45668 GCA_016490735.1 Pachyseris speciosa | reverse complement strand
GCCTGACGAATACAAAGGGCAAGGAGTATATGTCTACTCTAGACAAAAACGTGTGAGCCCACTTTACCCCGTTACCTGCATGACCCTACTACAATCCTACGAATACACCTTAATAAGGCTGTGCTTACTGAGTATACAGTTTACAATATAATAACCCGTAAAACGCAAACTGAGTCTGCATGAAATACAGGATTGGGGGTCTAGCCTAACTCAATTACTAAATTTAGCGACGTTAGCTACTTGAGAGCGAAGGCTTTATCGTGTACCTTAATATACATGTCGTTACTTGGATGTGAATCACGACATTTCGAGCATACTTCTTCAGTCGATGATGTCACCTGTCCGCGTAGCAGAGTGGCGGTTGGTGATTGGTTCATTTCAAACCTTTTACTGTTGTTTAATTGTGGACTTCCATGCTTCTCGAATCTCAATCCCGTTATTAATTGCTATTAATGGAAATCTGTTAGTCACCAATGTCATTGTGCTACTTATAACACTAGGTTGCCAGTCGGCACCATAGCCTGAGTGAAAACCAGCAGATGGGACGAAACCTCGTGATCCACATTAAAAATGACTACTAGTTCGTGAGATAAACAATACAACTAAGCTACCATTTCAAAGCAAGATGAGTAAAATATTTCATTGCACTACGACTACTCTTTTGCATGTAAGGGCGCGTCACGGCTGACGCTTTTTTAGACACCTGAGCTTCTGCTGCGTTATCCACTTAACCATCTTTGTTTATGCGATTTGAGCATCAGCTACTTTTGCCACTTGACTTTCCGCAGAACTTGCCACTTCAGTTACTGCTGCTTCCACTACTCCTTCACCTGTTTCCTCACGTGATTCAGAATCACTTGCCTCCTCCTTTGGCACATCAGCATCTGCTTTTTCTACTTCCACGCTGTGGACTTCTCCCTCTTTGGCTGCTGCGGTGTGGCTTACGTTAACCATTTCAGCATCTGCTGTCTCTGCCACCTCCGTATCTGCTATTTCCCTTGATTGAGATTCTTCTTCCTCAGCCACTTCAACAGATGTCGCCCTCACTCCTTCGGCCTCTGGTCCCTCTGTAGCTTCAGCACCTACTTCCTTTCTATCTTCAGCATCGACCGCCTCCATGGCGATAGTGTCCGCTGCTTTCACCTCCTCATCAGCATTTGCTGGTTTCGGCAATTCGACATCTGCTGCTGCCATTTTCGCCTCATGTTCTTTAGGTTTCTGTGCTACATGTACAGGTTCCTCCATCATTTCAGTGTCTGCTTCCTCACCTACTTCAGCTTCTGCTTCTTCTGCTACTTCAACTTGTGCTCATCGGCAGTTTGTGCATCTCCATCTACAGCGGCTTTAGCTTCTTCCTCTCCCGCTTTTTCTGTTGGCTCTACATCTGCTGCTACTTTACCATCGCTATCATCTACTGATCCTACCGACTCCGTATCTGCTGATGCCACCTTGGTGTCCTCTCTACCACTTTCATCTTCCGTTACCTCAGGATTTTCTGACTCCGCCACGTCAGCTTTGCTGGTTCAGTGACCTCAGAAGTTGCTGCTGTCGCCATTTCATCGACTGCTGCCTCAAAATCCTCAGTTTCTGTTTGCACAGTTTTGGGCTCTGCAGATGTTACCCTTTCTTCACTTTCTGCTTTATTCACTTCATCTCCTGCATCTTCTTCTGCTGCTCCCTCTACCTTCTGCTCTTGGTCTGACTTTTCCTTTTCTTACTTCTTCTGAATCCTTTTACTCCCTCATCTGACCCTTTGATAAAATCACACACAAATACATTCTGAGATTCTCTAAGTTTATCCACCGAATGCATTTGCACAGTACTTTCGCGACCCTGTTGTTTAATGGAGCCAATAATTTTCGAGTCCTTCTTCTTCCGAAACGTGCTTGCGATACACATCAATCTCAACGAAGATAAGTTACATTGTGAATAACCGGTTTTACTGTAGCCATATCATAACGTATAACGCCACAACCTCTTTACCAATGCGTATGATTGGAATGTCTAGAAGGTGAAGTGACAAGGAGTAATGGCATTGATTCATCAAACTGGAAACCATTGCTAAGAACCATAAGAGGGCGTGATTAAGAAAGTGCAGGGTAGGCCCTTCAAATTGGGCATCCACAAAATTCTTGAAAAACACGATGAATATGTTGACTTCAATGAGTTGATTGCGTTATATCATTAGGACTTATTTTCAGTTGTTTCTACGGGGTCGCCCATTTTGCATCTTAAGCATGAAAAGAAAACTTTACATCTCATAGATTTTCTGTGGCTGTTGAAACGATATCTGAAAAGTAAGTTACTTTTCAGATACGTTTCAACAGCCACAGAAAATCAATACAGTATCAAGTTCCATGTGTCCCATCTGATATCCTGCTTTCATGTCAGAAGACTTTTCATAAATAACTTTGTAGGCTTCAAAAATGTGCTGTGTTTTGAGAGATACAGGTGAGTAAACACAAAATGAAATAAACCCCTCTAACTGGTTTATGTTTAGTTAGATGTGTGTTAGTTCTTTTACCTGGTTTGGGTTGCAGGCTAACAAAGTGATGCTCGTGAACGTGCCCCAGCACAAGCTGGCTACTGCCGCCAACATCATGTTCAGGGTTAATGGTCAGGTCATGAGACAGACTGCTGATCACGTGTATGGGTGTTTCAAAGCAGTTTGCCGCAGCATGAAGAATGACGTTCGCCCCATGTACCATCTGCTGCCATGTTCCGCAGGTAATCATCCCAAGACCGATATCCGTGGACAAAGTTGAACAGTTCTGTCCCATCGGGCTATAAGATAACCAAGGATATTGTGATTAAAAGGGACTGAATCCAGTTTCCTACATTTTAATTGCGGCAATTATAAATATTTTGAAGGATTCCTTGAGGAATAAATGGCACACCTCTTGAGGAGATGATACTACAATAATGGTATCAAAGAAATTTGTTATTATTGGTAAACACGTTTTGTTCATTTCCGTGGCGTAGTAGTTTGCAGCCAAAACAGCATAAACCATTTCATCGAACATGGTGACCCCATATCTTTTAATTATAACATGGTGCTTACACAGTTAAGACACTCATTAAAAAAGATCAAAATATTGGGAGAGAATTGAGAGGCACCTTTCATCTTGTAAGACTTAAGATGATTCTGTTCACCTGATTCTCCCTCAG
>JAEMWC010002276.1:20000-37500 GCA_016490735.1 Pachyseris speciosa | reverse complement strand
CCTTGTTTTGACAGGTGTCAATTGATCATAACGTGGATGTTCAATAGCAAAGATGTACGCTGTAAACTAGCTGGCCAGGTGGAGTATGGCCGCCATGTTGGGCTCAAGTATTGATTATTATTAGTTCAGGGGTAATCGTGCTCATGATTTCAAATCAGCCTCGCGCTACGCGCTCGGCCAATTTTTAAATCACTCGCCCGATTACTCCCTGAATTGTACTCCACTCAGTCCTATTACCATTACTTATCATTATATTATTATTATTATTATTATTATTATTATTATTAAATATGTTCTTCATGATATTCTAAAGTAAAAATTATCATTAATTATATTATTATTATTATTGTTATTATTATCATTATCATTATCAACTTCGTCGTCGCCGTCGTGCGTACGCGCCCACGAGCACTACCGCTAGCCATGATTACCATGAGAAAAGCAATCCGCGGGTTTCTATAGCGACGGTGCTCCGCTATTAAAACAGTCCGTGAAGTTCAAGTGAACTGGAGAATAAACTATCACACAAAACACATTGTTTCTAAGAATAATCCGTCAGATGGGGCGACTGTGTCATTGTTTTTCCTGCCTTGTTAACTTGGTATTCACAAACAGCGAAACAGATTTATTAACACTAGCTTACCAGTGCAGGGTTCTCTCGGAGGTATTGGACTAAGTATTGCCTCAGCGCTTCATGGGACATTTGGATTCCTTTCACAGCATCCAGTTGCTCAGACAATGCATAAAACATGCAATTGCCTGACCCTTCATTGTCAGCAATTTCGAAGCCTTTGTCGGAGGCAATCTTTTCCAAATCTTCTAAGAGGTTCCTCCCGCTGATGATATTGCTTGCATCATTCCGCATTCTTTCAAGATCGCGCAAAACTCTACCAGCTGCCATACAAAACGTAGGTAAATAAATAAATACTAAAATCAACTTTTATTACTCCTTGTTAGTTTTTACTGTTAAAGCATACAGTGCCGGTTAAAATGCTAACTAGAAAAGGAGATACCGACTTAGGTACCAATGTATCAGTAGAATAGTATGTCCAAAAGCTTTTCCTATGATATATATGTTATTCACCGGCTGGGAGGTCCGTATAGGGAAAAACTGTGCCCGAGGTCTTGAGTACGGCCGAGGCCGCAGGCCGAGGGCCGTACTCAAGGCCGAGGGCACAGTTTTTCCCTATACGGACCGACCTAAGCCGGTGAATAACAGATTTATTTTTTTCTGCGGTTTTTTTTCCTGAAGATGAACAAGGAAAAATGGTGTGTAAAGAGTCTCTCTACGCGCGGTTCGTCGCACTGTCACAGTTTAAATTTAGCTTATAAAAAAGCCGTCAACTCTCAGAGAAAAATGGTAGACTACCGATAAAACAAAACTTCAAATATATCTTGGAGCAATAAATATAAAAAAACAAACAGTGATATTTCAAAGCAAGCACAGCGAGATAAATTAAACAAACTAAGCAATGATCTTTGAAACATTCACACAAATATATTTATTGCTTTGTCTTGTTGACTTCAAATTCGGTTTTAACGAAAGTGCGTAAAACACGAGGAATACCCCTTAGTGAAAAATACTTAAATATCTCAGTCTCTTTCTTCATATCTTATTATTTCAAGTTCTTCTTCGTTATTCTTCAAAAGAACTTCATAAATCAATGCTAAAATAAGAAATCTACGCAAGAAAAACGTGTTGACGTTAGTTCAGGCAACCTGCACAGCCTTGCGATGTGTTTGTTTGACCATTTTCTGGCTACGAATCAAATTTTCTTTAATGAAGCAAAATTGAACGAGATTAGAAAATAGAACTCCAAACAAAATAACGGATGTCAACCGAAAAACTGAGCTCAAAAGACTGCTCTGCAGTTAGTCGTTGTAAGTTAACGGCATATCAACAGTTCAAGAAAAACAACAACTCGAAAAACAGCAAACCATCTCAGTGTTGTCAACAAAATCAAGTGAATACTCGCCTTTTTGAGAATTAACCAGGGCTTTTACTCCATTGCTGATGTTTTCATTTCGCTTTGCAAAGTTTTGTAGGCGAAAAGTTGTATTTTAAGAAGAAAAATTCAACGTTTCGTCGCGCCGACTAATAAAATAATTTTACTTCAAGATTTCCCGCCAATTCCGGACCGAGCAAGCCGGTCCGGATGGAAAAAAGCTGGACCGGCTAAGAGAGCATTATTAGCCAATCAGATTCAAGGATTTAGGATTCCGGCCCGCTGAGATGCTTCAGAAAAAAATAAAAGACTATATGTGTTAGTAATTACGTTATGATTTCCAATTGGCTGTCACCATTGATTATCCATCTTAGAAGGTCACTAAAATGTACCAACATGTAATCAAGACCAACAAACCCATAACAAATCAAACAAAAATATGAAAATTACTGCAACTGCTACTGAGTTTGGGTTTAAAGTTTATTTGAATACCAAGAGCTGACTATTTAAAAATCAAAAACAAAAATAAAATATAATAAAATAAAAATAAAAATGCAAAGCACCTTGCTTCCCGGGAGGGAATAAGAGAAATTGTATCTCAATCATTTCCTGATCGTCTTCATCTAACAAAAGATATGGAAAGAGTAACCAAAGATAAATATAAATGAATGAACGCAGGATCGATTGGAAAGATGGATGGATGGATGAATGAATGAAAGACTGACAAAAAAAAAGGCACTTGCGATATCGATTGAAATCCCGGTCTGTTAAAATAGACTGAACTGAACTTGTCGGCGTCTTCATTCTGATAATCATTTCATATTGAATAATTACCCTCATTGCTGTCATATTCCTCATCGTCTTCATCTTCATCTTCTTCAGCTTCTTCCTCCTCTTCTACTATTGAAATCGTTAGAAATAAATCAGCCATAAACCTGATGAAATGATCTGAGCCAAAAATATAATACCTGATATGCCTACCGATATCTTCCCTTAGTACATGTGTCCACCTATCTATGTTTGACAGAGAGAACTCCCTGCAACTGCTACACTACCCAGTTTTTAAAAACTGAAAGAGTGTGTCTCACACGAGATATAATGAGTTAGGGTCACTGACCTGAGCGAGATAAAAAATCAACAGCAAATGTAATGTACTTTACAACTATTTTAATATGGAAAAAAAGGTATGCCAGTTTCTCTTTATCTGAAGCCACTAAGTGTTTCTTTAAAATACCAATGATAATATTGTCTTTTTATTACACAGCATTCCACTGAAATGGACATATATCCATCGAACATGAGAGGGATGACTACATGTACGTCGGTTGAAATGTCTCAGGATTAATTTTGCTAAGGTGTGCAAATCGTTGCTAAGCGATTGTTATCAGCTTTTGTTAAAGCCCCACAGCACCCCGTTATTATCTAAGCCACCATAACTTTGAGGAAAGTCGCCATCAGAGAAAAAGAAACAAACATAATAAGAAAGAAACGTAATTAAATCAAAAGTACAATAAGCTGGAAATAACAAGTAGATTAATATCGACTCAACTTATCTTTAAGGAAGTAAAATTCGTAAAGAATTAGTTGCATACTGTTATTGTTGTCGATTATTTGTTACATGTTTTTAACAATTATCCGCGAGATCGCGCGAAATATCGCCTGATACTTAGCCGACGAGGCCGTAGGAGGAGTTGGCTAAAATCAGGCGATATTCCGCAAGATTGAGCAGCATAATTGTTTTGTTATTCAACACATTAATTACAAAGCAAAATTTTCTGCTTTTATTGCAAAAAAGATGAAAAAGTTGCCATTTGTCTCCGCGACACACGAAATTACGTATAACGCAGGATATCTGTTAGGGGTATCGAATGGTCCCTTAAAATTGTCAAGTGCTCGCAAAATTTGACCTTTGCTCGATTTGCTCGCAAAATTTTGGCGAGTGCTCGCTTGCTAGTGCTCGTAGTGTTTTTTGCACCTGCTCACATGCTCGGATTTTCGTTGAAATTTGCTCGGGCGATTGCTCGAAAGTTCGTAAATTCGTAAATCGTTTTTCGTAGGTTTTTTGGTACAGAAATAAATGCGTTTCTACGTGGTACTGAACTCCTTTGAATATGGCAGTCAAGTGGCAGTGTAGTTTACATGCAATGAAGTTTAATTGAAAGTGACGCATTTACGAATTTTTCCCGAAGCCGACACCAGCCAGTGACTTGCGAAAGCAGGGAGTAAAATCTAAAGGCGACTTTGAAATAGAATAGAGCTATTCGACCAGTCATTACTGCCAGTCAGGTCTGAATTGTTGAGAATGGTCTCAGTCCAGGTTCATTTTGACCCATGTTAGCTCCTTGAAACTCCTAAAAAAAAGCCACGTTGCTTTGAGTTTTCAGTCAATTATTATTATATAATAACCAAAGCCAATTCGCGCGCTCTGATTGGCTTATTGTACCAGTAAACTCATGGAAATTTCACGCGTCTTTTGAATTATTACATAAAAGATTTTACTTGAACATGGCGGTGTCCAACCAGAAAGCTTTCGCTACTTTGGCCACCGCTCACATATGAAATTATTCCTTAACGGCTAATCACTTCTTAATGCTTTATTATTGTCATTCCTTTGGCTTTGAAATCGTATTTAAATGCCCTTTATAGTGTGAATAAATAATGGAATTAAGAATTGAATTAATTGATAGGGAAATTAACTTTCCGATGAAGAACAGTTGAAGAATTCTTGAATCACGAGCCTCAGGCGAGTGATTTACGAATTCTTCGAGTGTTCTTCCAACATCCCAAGTAGTTTATCAGCCTATAAACCATAGAAACTTGTGGTATATTGCTTAAACATCGGAAAATTAATTTCCCTATCAATTAATTCACCGCCATGGTCAAGTAAATTGTAGCACAAGAAGTTAAATATTCAGCTAAGTTAGCCTGCTGCCGGCAGAACCTAGAGGACAATTTACGAAGTGCTTGCTGCTCGCCAGTTGCAATTTTCTAATGCCCTCGCTGCTCGCAAGACAAAATTTGATCACTGCTCGTGCTTGCAAAATAAAACGCAGTGCTCGCGTGCTCGCAAATGCTCGCAGAGACCATTCGATACCCCTTCTGTTGAGTACGCACGACGAAGATTGTCACAATCTGTTGAATAATATTAAGCAATAGAGGACATTTTTCGCGCTTACATAGCATCATCATCTAAACACGAGGGGGGTTGGGAGAATTCGAGACAGTTATGCAAACTCGAGACGCAGTCGAGGGTTTGCATAACTTTCGAGAACTCTTTCAACCCCCCGAGTGTTTAGATGAGGCTATGTAAACACGGAAAAAAGTCCTCTATTGCTTTTATAAAATATTTCTAAATAAAACAATTCGACAAATGAAGAGAGCATTTGTTTATTTACTTCTTGATTGAATATATTTTCTCAATACACGCTCTGAAAAATCGGATTTCCTACTAGCCAATCATAACGCGCAACTGATAACACATGAACCAGTCAGAATTCGCGCTATAAAAGTCAAAATCAAGTTGAAAGTTTTGGCAAGCCACATTCGAGGGCCATGTTGATCAAAGCGATTTCAGCCTTGATTCCTCCGAAATCCTGCAGAAAAATATCGAACGTTCGGTGAGAACCGGAAGAAATGTTCAAAATATACGAATCGGTAAGGAAAGAACTTCAAGATGAGAAGTATATTTAAGCTGGAAATGAATGTCTCTGTGCTTGACCGCTTCTGAAAATGTCTCGAACTTGCCGGATGTGGCAGCCCGATATCAAGGTTGAGAAGTTGAATCGCTCATCGGGCCTTGTGAAGTTTTGCTGGATAGGAATCATAGCCCAAGCAGCGGATCCAGGTTGAAGTATATTTTTAAGCTGAAAAGGTCTCAGATAAAATACATTTTACGCTAATTTGACAGCCAAAACACGGCAACCGATCGGCCGCGCAAAGTTTGACATTTACATCCATAATAGTTTGGTGTGCGTTTTCGTGTACATTTTTTTAAATAAAGAATGTCTTATAAAGAATTTTATTGTAGTATGTAGTACTTAATGTAAAAATTACTTTTGAAAACGTTTACTGCCTATATTGTTGCATATTTTGTCCGCTTAGCTTCGCTTTAGGTCGTCTAGCTCACGATCATCGAGGCAGGCAAAGCGCTGTGGGTTTTCTTTTGCTTTCTTTCCTCGGGCTGACGGGGAAAGAGAAAGCTAAGCCCCAAATCGAAATTTGGCAATTCTTTCTCCATTTCCTTAATATTTGTACTTGAATTTGCTGTACGAGTTTTGCGAAAGCTTTGAAATGTTTTCAGATTCTACCGGGAAACACAAACAGCGTGACGTCACAACCGTGTTTACATACTCTCATCTAAACACACCTATTAACCAATAAGTGGGCGCGTACTATCTTAAATATTTTAGAACATGTAATATGTGCAAAAGCGAATGTACCTTCGTCATCGCAACAGGTAATTCCTCGGATGTAATTCAAATCCTTAGGATTTCTTGGGAATTCCTCGGATGTAATTCCAAATCCTTAGCAATTTCTTTCCAAGATTTCTTGCGCCTAGGGAAGAAATCAAGTTCTTATTAAAAGCCTTTCCATATTGCATCGCAATTAATTATGGGGAATATTCTATACTGCCATGCTTTAGACCATTTTGTGGCACCTTTAATATGAAATAAACATCGTTATTATAAACTTCAATGTAAGTAGAATATCTTGTGGTATTCTCCACAACTTTAGTTTAGTTTCTCGAAAGACGATCATCCAAATTGACAAAGTAAGTATGTCTGAGATCTGGTTGAAAAATTCCCCTACTGTTAATGGAATTTTTAGTTGTATATGGCTTAACGAGATAAAGGACCTTGAAATTTCCGTAAGATACATTCATTTTATATTGAAAATAAAGTGAAGATGGTTTTCTAGAAAAGTTGCTATGTACCTTTGTAGTTGAGAAGGTGTAGAGGAATGGATTTATCACTGAGTTGATTGGCAGAACGAAAACAGCCATCCAAACAGCAATATCACCTGGTGGATCAAAAGCTTTATCCACCGCTGATCCCATTCCACATCCTATAATTGGGGCCCAGCAGACTACGTCAGTCAGGACAATGGCCGCAAGACGTTTGGCCAGTGATGTCTCCCTCTTTGCATCAGCTGTCTGGCTCCTGGCTTTCCTCTCCCTTCTTGTCCCTTGAAGGCGTAGGCGGCGTTTAGACAGGTAGGTCTTACCGAATATCATTGCATATGCAACGATAATAAACACCACAAAAACCAGGTTCAGACCAACAAATATGGCAGATGAATATTCCCAACCCGATATGAATTCAGGGGTAAGCTGAATAGGCAAGCACACCACAGATTTCCCATAGAAGTAAATGCCTGACTCTGGATCATAGAAATATCGGATGCCAAAGGTTGGAAGGAAAGCAATGAAAAACCCAACCACCCAGATCACAAAGCAAAACGCATGGGTTTTCTTTCGGTTTAGCAACTTAAATCGCTTCGGATACACAATGTGTTTCACTCTGTCGAGGCAAAGCAGAGACAGAATCATTATCGAGACCTCACTGGACAACACAGCAGTGCCTCCTACTATTTGGCATGGAAGTCCAGTTCGCCAATAGAAATCATGCAAATAGTAGACACCAGACCATACGGCATCCATTATACCAACAACCAGCAAATATACACCCATCAGTCCGTCGGCCACTGCCACGTGCATCAGCATAATAGACTGTGCAACGTTCTTTTCCTTAACGAACATTCGCCAGAAAAGAACAAGGACAGCACCAAGCAGAGATAGAATTCCAATAACCCAGATACTTTTCTTTGGTCCAGGATTACGAAACATGGTGTCACAGTTAGCGAAGTTGTCGTTGATGACATAGTCACAGCCTGCGTCTTGCTTGAATTCCGCGTGGCAGCACATGATGTTGGAATCAAGAGTTCTAGACCGAAAAAAAAAAACATTTTTAATAGTACAGTTACACAATACAATAAAATATGAAGTCTTTGCTACAAGGAAATGTAATAACAACAGGTTGATGAAACGTTTTACAAATATGAAGCTGAAAAACAACACCTATAAAATTATTACTCGGTTGAATCTCATGGGATGTAAGCTCATTCAAAAATATCAACTTCTCTAATGACAAATGAGACAATACTTAATTCAAAGAGAATCAAGTCATCATAGGACTCATCCAGTGTCTTTCGTGAATATATATAGTGAGAAAGTTTAATAATTTTGTGAAACGCCAAAATTGTAATATCTCAAATGTCCGTGAGAGCGCGGGATGCTGCTGGCGACTTCCATCGTAGCTGAAATTGACAACGACTTAACTTGCTGTGTTCCATGAACAGCGTTTTTAATCAAAAACACCCTTTTCCAAAGCGAAAGTTGCACACAGACCACCAAATCCAATTTTTTTATTTAAAAAAAAATGTTTGCATGTTTGCAAGCTGCAGATATTTAAAGATTATCCTGCGAAATTGTGCGGAATATTCCCGGTTTAGTGCAAGTTGGCTAAAACCAGGCTATATTCCGCAAGATGGAGCAGGATAATTCTCTTATTATTCAGCACTTTGATGACAAAGTACAATTTTCTGCGTTCATATAGCAAAAAACCCCGAAAAGCTGCCATTTTTTTTGTCCGCGACACAGTAAATGACTGATATCTGTTGAGTAAGCATGACGAATATTGAGCGCGCTATGACCATATTTAGACATTGTCACGGTGTGCTGAATAATAATAGGGGTACGTATCCAGAGTATGTCAACGTAAAATAGCATTTATCGTTATTTTATGGTTTCCCCAGTTGTCCTTTACACTTAAAGTGCACCTAACCCCAAAATATATTTTTCCTGAAATAAATCTGTTCGCACTGCATTGCGCGTTTTTAAACCAAATCCAACTTTTTGTAGACTGCAAAAGTTATGAAATCTAGCCATCATCTGTCCCACGACCGAGCTAGTAAGGGGCGTGGAAGTATTCCAGGTTTGGCGCCTCAAACTAATTTGCATCGCGGTAAGTCTATGTAAACATGCATGCAAAGCAGTTTGGACGTCAAACCAGAACTACACCCATGTCCCTTACTAACTCGATCTTGGGACAGATGAAGACTAGATTTCGTAACCTTTACAACCTATAAAAAAGTCAAGACTTGGTTTTAAAAGGCGCAAAAACGCGCTGTGCATTTCGAACAGGTGCAAAGATTAAGTTAACGAAAAAAATATTTTCGGGGGCTAGGTGTACTTTAACAGCCAAAGTTCGGAGCATTTTCACGTGAACATTACAGAGGATGGAGTGGAGTTGGGGTTGTTCCTCTATAAGCCATGTTATACAAAAAAAATCAACGGACTGAGTTGCTGACGAATATGAAACAGAAGAGCTGATAACTGAATTGAGAGTAGTTGCAGTACGAATTTGCCAGACTCTTCCTCCCCGGGACAAGAGGGGTGAATTTCACGGAATCAGTGCGAATTCACCGATCGGTTAGCTCAGTTTGTAGAGCACCGGACTATCGTGCGGGAAGTCACGGGCTGATACCCCGGCCGGACCAACACTCAGGGTCTTTAATTAATTGAGGAGAAAGTGCTACCTTTGTGATTACATCTACAAACGGTTACACTTTCTCTCAGACTTCTCGGATAAGGACGATAAACCGTAGGCCCTGTCTCACAACACTTAGATACGATATTACAATCAACACAATCGTTAACGTTAAAATTTTTAAGAATGAAAATGTCATCTTACATCCGTGTTATATCTTTCATCTCAGAGAAGAAACCCTCAGGAAGGTCATACATCAAGTTGAAGTGCATATACCTGTAATTTGAAAGAAAAGAAGTCAAGTTAGAGCAGGCAACATTTCAGTCTGGCAAGCAGATGCCATTCTTAATCCAAAGAGCAACCTGTTAACGGATTTTACTCTTTTTTATTTACCTTTCTTGAATTGAAAGTTCTTCTTTGCCTTTATATTAGAATTACTTTGTGGCAAATCACTTGTACAGAGACTACAAATCAAACGTAAACACGTTCTAAAGCTTTTGATCTTACTGTAACGGCTCGTAATGAAGATAATGTTTCGCGACTAAATTCCCAGGGAGTCTGAAAGTCCCACTTCTCTTAGCCATTGACTCTGAGGGTCTCTCTAAGGTGTTTGCGTTCCCATTGTTTGTCTTCTTTTTCAGTGACCATGAGTTCGCTCTATTCAGTAATGTCTGCATAACAGGCCTCTTGTGTTTTATGCGATGATTGGAGTGGATGTTCAGATACTAGCAGGTGTATGGGTGTCCTGTGGAGAGTGGTCTTGATGCTCCGGTCATCTTTTCATGGATGCGCTTATCCAGGAAATCCAAGGCTCCTTTATCTTCCACTTCCCTGTTAAACTGTACGTCCTGGTTGATGCTGCATAGGTGTTTATTGAGGCATTCAACTTCTTAATTCATATCCCGTCACTTAATGAAAAGGGTCACGTGACCAATTAGCCGCAAAGCCGTGAATGTATTCATTTCTGCTGACGAAGGCCTTGTGATAAGAACAAAAGCTTTGGAATGTGTCTAATTTTCATTAATAATCTCTCTAAAAGTGATTTGCAAGCAATAAATGTTTCCAATATATGATTTTTTAAATTATCTTTCAACAAGTTAATAATGACGTTTGCAAGACAAGACTTCATAGTTCTATTGCTAATGTTAATTTTGAATGCTCACGCAAAGCAATTGATATGACCGTATAGATTTAACTATTCAATATTTCTATAGATTCTTGGATTGGTACGGTCCTTTTATATGTACTTACAAAAATCGCAGCGACGTAATATCCCTGAAGGTTCTCTTGGAGACATTTCGGATGTCATTGCTGGACAGGTCACTGAAGTAAAGAAAGGCATCGTTCATGAATGGTTTGAACCCAGGAGTCATATCATCATTAAATCAAGTATGATCGTCCGGGTGAGTGTAGTCCTGTTCTAGGACCATTAATTTCACTAACAAAAGACGGATCGAAACGCACCAACCACTGTTTACAGTCTTCAAAGCCAACAACAACATGGCTTAACTAACTGATGACCGGTAACATCACGACTTGACCAATCAAGTCGTTACAAAAATCATTTCACTCTCAGAGGATGATTTTCGCTTAGATTATCGAAACGTCAATCAATGTCACCATATGCACTCCTTGTCAGACTACACTCAGCCAGACGATCGTGCTTCACTCAGGTATTTTGTTAAGCCTGGTTTTCACTAGCGACGCAAACACAAGCGCAGGCACATGGTCGCTTACTTCACCGTGAAAACGGGCTTAATGGAAGTATAAGCGCAATCACAAGCGCAAGGATCAAAATTTTTCTTTTCTTGTGTTTGCGCTTTTGCTTGAGTTCGCTTACGGAGTATGAAAACGACGTTCGTTTTCACATGGCATAAGCTACATATCCTTGCGCTTGTGGTTGCATCGCTAGTGAAAATCAAGCTTTACTGGCCCCTCTTGTAATTTAGCGTTGTTAATGCTACCACAAGAGGAATGTACACGTTCACTGTGTGTGGAGGAATATTCCCTGATGCTTAGTCAGCGAGGTGGCTAAAAACAGGTGAGGCAGGGTGGCCGAGAAGTAAGAGCGATGGAACTGCAATGCAGAGGCCACGGGTTGAGGTCCCGCTCTAGCTCGGCCACGCTTGTAAATAGCCAACTGGTCTGCCTCCTGCCAGCTGGGATTCTTAACCTGTTATGTTTATTTGAACAAGAGGCCATGTTGGCCTTTACTCGGCCTTCCCACAAAAGGCAAATAGAAATTGCAATTTGCTTCTTCACTGATTCACCTCAGTGTCACCTGCACGGTTGTAATATTATGACAAAGTTAGAATAACAAGATCTTAATTCCTTTCCATATTTTATTTTCACTATTGCATCATGTTCATCACGAGCAGATAGTAGCACTGTCTTCTCTAATACAACGCATTCTTCAAGTACAGTCAACACTGCTTGTGTTATGGATGTCTAGAAAACGATGACCCTACCCAAAACACGACGGCAAAGAAAACCGACTTAAGAAGTAGAAAACGATGACCCATAATAACAATGATTGATTAGTGGCTTTTGACTGCTTTTGATCCCAGGAGTTTGTTTCCTCGTATAGGTCAGCTAGCTTGCACTTAAGACCATTACAGAGTGCAGGATTTTTTGGCATAAACGTTACTGCAACCTCGGTGAACTCTGAGGAGAAAAATATTCAGCAGGGTGAAACTGTTTGCTGAAATACGTCACTTGAAACAGAGACATTGCTAAAGAGAGTAAGGTTTCTGCAGCCAGTTCTATAGCTGGATTTCACGTCACGCAATTTAAAAATATAATCGCTTATCATTCAAAAATAATGTCAAGAAATTGAGATATTGTACAAAAATAGTAAATAAACTACCTGTAAAAGTCTCAGGAGTGTGTGATATCCCGTACTTGAGTTATTCAGCAAAATGTACCCCTCAAAATTACAGCGGTTTAGTATGTAGAAGCCACGGGCACGATTAAGATATTGCATCTGGAGTTCAGTTTGGCTTTGTCAAAACCTTTCGTCTCGCTGTTGAACTTGCAAACAATCCTTTTGACACTTCTGTCTACATATTAGTTGTTCACACCTCGTAAACACAAGGTGAATCGTCATTTTAGTGTTTGTGATGTTAACATGGCGGAATTCGGTGGCCTTGTCCCCAAGGCCTTCCGAGAGGTACTGCTAGATTTAGCTCGCGCTTGCTCAGAAACGCCGGAAGTGAGCTTTGTGGATGAAACGCGACAAAGACGAAGAATAAAACGACGAAGAACCAAGCGCATATTAAGATTCGGCCGACTTCCCGCCGAGTAACTATTTGTGTCATGTATTTCCTCGGACCCACTGGGCTTTGTGTGCTATAAGTACTTCCTAGGATAAATAACGACCATCAATTTTTTTTATTGATTCATCCATTGATGCATTAGATCAATACAGCTGTAGAAGAGCAGAACATCTAAAGAACGATTATTATTCGACATATTGCAGCACTTTCCAAACATGGTCATACGGCAGTCAATACTCGTCGTGCGTATTCTTGAAATATCCTGAGACATTTTGTAATTTCCTATAAATCGTGGAAAAATGTGCTTTGCTGTCAATGTGCTGAGTGATAAACCAATTGCCTCGCTCAATCTTGTGGAATATCACCTGTTTTTAGCCAACTCGCCGACTAAGTATCAGGTGATATTCTTCCACGTTAGATAATTCTTTCAGTGTTAAGGGCGTGTTCGTTTAGGCAAAACTATAATTCTTGAAAGGCATTCCAGCGGATTTCGTGTTCCTTTCAGTTATTTGCACAAACCGTTTTCAGCTATGACAACCTGAATTTGAAATCAGTGAATGTAACTCCATTCTTCCAGATATCTGACTGCTGCCATTATTTTTGAAAAAAAAAATCAAATTAAGCTCCTTAAAGAGTGGTAGTTGTAGCTAGGATAGGTGATTTCAACAAGCTTTCAATAACTGCCATGACGCGGAGAAAATCTCTTACTTCATCAAGGTTGCCGTTCTCCTATCGAGTTCTTTGAGAAGCAGCAAACGTCTGAAATCATTCGGACAAATACCTGCAATCGTTTTGCAGATTCCGCGGGTAAACACGCATTCGAGACGTTACATGAATTCGAGGCTTTCCGGTTTTCTTAAGGCCGCAAAACCACAAAGATCGACTTTTGAAGTGTGATACGACGTCTTTTACCTAGTTTTTGCTGATGCAGCAAGTCTGGTACTACGGGAACCTTAATTTCCAGGCTTTAACTCCTCGCTGTGACATAGATCTACATAAATGACTTGTGAAAGTTTGCAACCTGTGCTGAGGCACTACACACTCAATTAAATTACGCGGCGCTTCTTGTCACTGTGCGAGGAGCACGTGATAACTTAAATTAACGATTAAGTTCTCTTCATTATGAACACACACTGTATCAAGAAAAGAGATATTCTCTTTCAGCGAAGCGATACTGAGCACGTTTGCCTAATTTTTATTTAAGTAGTACAGTTATACAAAACTGGCAGCTCTTCCACTTTTTATTTCGATTTTTTTCGCTTGATTTTCATTCACGGGAACACTTTGAAGATGAAGTTTATTTGATGCTGACGGAGAAAGTGAAACTGAAATTAAAAAGTATCGGCTCTGTTTCTGATGAACTAATATGCAGCTAATATGCTCTATAAGAGCGACTTCATTTTGGTTTGAGACCTCAAGCATGCACTGTGAGACCTCAATAGCTAGATTTTGGCTACGCTTGCGTACAGTTTCCCAGAGCTCTTCCCGCCGTCAAGTCCGTCAGACATCCGCAGAATGGAAGAGCTCTAGGGTCGAGAATGCGCACGCTCGTGCTCGCGCACATTAGAAACATGACGTATATTTTCCTTGACATTGAGCTTTGTCACCCGACATTTTCCTTTTGTCGTCCTGTTGCAAAGAAAACGAGAACGGTGACAACCCTTACTTTTATATTTACTCGTAATAGGCACACGAAAAACATATTTTAAGGAGAAAAAAAGTTTAATAGTAGAGAGACCCTGTAAGGGTAAATTAAGAGAGGCGACACGGCTCTGAAACGGCGACATGAAGGAAGTGTAATGACGTTTAATGACAAGAGCGATCCCGTGAAATGGCGACAGCGACAAAAATAAACTGAGCAAAATTGGGATCGATTTTGGCGATTTTAAATAAGACAGCGACTTGATGGCATTGGGGTACTCCAGCAGAGGAGAATTGCGAGAATAAGTTTGTATTTTCAGAAAGTCAATCGTTATATGTCAGTCTTCTGTATGGAAACACACCGAATTACGACCCCTGAATTACGACAACGCATTTTTGTTGGAGGAACGAACTCAGAAACGTTCCGAACTTTCCGAAATTGCGACATCGACACCAGTGTCACTGCATGAAATTCCGACAGCGACATGCGCCCCTTCCAAACTTCCGTCATGTAAATGTTTGAAATTCAGACGGGGGACGTAAAGACCCCCCCCCCCCTCCCCCAACAGGGCCTCAGCAGAAGTTGGATTGTTTATATATAAATGACGTGAAACTCTGTATTTGAAGCCAGGGAAGAGTATGACGTAGTAGTCCAATTTCCTTACATTATTTGCAACATCGGCCAATTTAAAATCACTGTACTGAAAGATTATAGATTATGGGCTCTATGTTTTACTAATATTCATAGTTATTGCTACATAATAACACTTTTTTCCGATGACAAAGGGTCGAACATTTCTCGCTCAACCCCGTAAAAAAACACTTAGAATAACGGGCATGCAGGGCGAAAACAAGCACAGGGACCCATCTTTTTATTGCCACGTCCTACTCATGAATATCAATTGTGTCAAGTTTGAAAGAAAATCTTAATACTACATCCTTTTCAAGGGAATTACCTTAAACATTCTAACAGACCACTGATCTATTTTCCATTTCTTTCACTAAATCATCACTATTAAAACACTTTTTTTGGTTCAAACTATCGAAAATCCTCAATTTATTATCCTAACTGATTTTATATCCACAGATTATTTTACTTACACGGACAAAAGCTTGTTTAATCCATCAAATATTCCTTCAGTGAGTACCTCGATCGAATTCCCCTGCAAATACCTTCAGACGAAATCACAAAAACCAACACTGTAAATAACCAACAAGCTTACAGAAAGTCGATCTCCTTTATCATAAAAGTGATTGTCACTCGCTAAAGGCAGACATTCGCGTGTAGCCACCCGTTTCGTTTAAGGATTACAAGATACTAGTCATAAAATGATAATAAATATTAGCGAGAGGTTATCGGAATATCAAAGTAATTATAAATTAAGACAAGTAAACTTGATTATAAGCTATGCTGAAGTTACCAGAGGTTAAACAGTGGTGATGCAGTTTCGCTCACTTTCTTGTGCTAAGTACACCCCAACCAAGAAATCCGATTTTAGGATGAATAGGATCTTAAGTACTTAAGCCCTCCTTATTTCTAAGTCTGATAAATCTTTTTAAACTGGTGTTCAAGGTAGAGAAAGGATCTCAAACAATATGTTTCCTGATAGTGGCAAGAAAACATGCTTCAGATGTTTGTTTGCTTGATGCCTTGTCACAGGTATTCTGTTGAATGTTGGCGGATCAAAGAACAAATATATTCGGTGGAAAGGTATGTTTAGTGGAGACGTTGGACCTTCCTGGCTGTAAGTATTATTATCCAACTTACAAATCATACAAATCTTCTAGGCCCTTGAAATGATCACGGTGGAGCTTCGTTATCCTGTTCTTCTCCAATTTCCTGGTAGATTACACAAAATGAAATTTTAATATAATATTTGTACACTGCGTCGTTGCTTTGTTGTGAACCTTCCCCTTTTAGCCGAAGGAAATTATGAAATATGACATACAACGGGCGCTAAAATTCCCCAAAGCTACTTTGACACTTAGCATAGTTAGTGGCTTAAACTTTTAACATAATCATCTTAAGTTTTGAAAACAATTTCCGTGGATAGGAGTATTGTATTGTGATAATCTCGGTAAAAATGAAATGAACGTAACCATTCTCACTACCGAGAAATGTTATTCCAATCAGTTTGTGCTTCCTCTTGCAGTTCTACATTGTTTGGAATTGTATATATATTTATTTTGCGATGTTTCTTTTGTTTATTTGTTTGTTGGAACAACGTTTTGAGCATTAACTACAAAACCTATAATATCCCAATCCAGTTTCAGGGATTGCAATTAGGAATAATGACATTGGTAAATACAGCACTTGGAACGGTTAAAAATAAGTAACACCTTACTTTTTCTACTGTTATGATTAGGGTGCCCAAGTAATTATAATCTAGCTAGTACACAAATATTTCATATAATATTATCATCTTTTTCTTGTTTCTTTTTATTTTTATAACCGCAAATAAAGTTTACTTACAGTATCCTCAGCTTCGTCAAGTTTCTAAAGATGACCGCCGAGAAATCTTCCAGTTTGTTATGGGCCAGAAACCTGAAAAAGGACAATATCAGTCAAGATGGTAGCATCGAAAGGGTGAAACATACACTTTATGAACCTGTTACATAATTATATATAAAAGCTTAGGCTATCGACAGCGATTACACTTTCTACTTTGGATATGCTTATTGTGGACTTTACGGTTACATCAACTTAGGATATGGCATAAAATGCCAATTGTTTAAGGCTGTTTTGCTACTTTTATGAAATGAATCTCAAGAATGCAATGAAGAGTTAACAACGAGTGTATAAAATAATATTTACCCAGGAAATACAGAAGGCTTTGTCGCGTTCAAGATGTGTACAGAATAAGGCTCACATAATATGAACCAAGAGAAGTAACTCATCAGTCAGAGCATCAGATCGTTGCACTGAAGTTTATTAAATCGACTCCGCTTGGTGACTCAGATTTACTTTTTGTTTTCCTGAGGCGGTGACTTACATTATGTCGGTTGCATTTTTCTTAATCATAACCAAAACTTTTCAAATTTGCCTCCTTTATTTATCAGCATCATCTCAGTGGTTAGAGCTGCGGCCTGT
>JAEMWC010002276.1:0-12500 GCA_016490735.1 Pachyseris speciosa | reverse complement strand
GGTTGCCGGTGGTTGTGGATAATGACCTTATATTCCCATGGCATGTGTCCGCCATCAATAGCGAGAAAGGAAACGGTCTGTTACATGCTAATCATCCTCAAGCCTAACGTTTTTCATTTAACAATCTTGAAGTCATGAAGGGAAGTGAGTGCTATGAATTTCGCGCTCCTTACTTGTATCCTCCCCTCCCCTCCCCTCCTCTCCCTATTGACACAAAAGTTGAGTAAACATCGACAGGCTTAACCCTATCCCAGACCGAGTAGGTGCGGATCATGCACGCAAAGACTTTAAATATTTACAGTTTTTTTTATACAATAAAAGATTGTTTACTTACAGTGTCTGCAGTTCCTTATTGTTGTCGAATATACCAGGTGGCAATTTCTGCAGCCCATTGCTTTCCAGCCACCTATAAAATATACCACAGTCGTGATAATATTTAAGAAAGGAAAGGATGAGACCTTATCCATCGTCATTTGGCAAAGATTGAATAAGTTAGAAAATAAGCGTATGATCACGTGCAAAATTCGTGTGGGATTAGTGACCGTCAGGCGCAAAGCAGTAAAGCACAGATCATCAGAGCGCGCGCGCGAGTTCAAATCTCTAAATTTTAAGCTTGCAAAAATATTCATGTGAGAATGAATATATGACAATTATATATTTGAACTGCGGATTAAAGAATGAAAATGCGAATGATCATCGCAGTTGTGAACACTACTTAAGCAGTAGTGAAAATAAAGCCTGAAAAAAATTCAGGTTTGTACCTCTGCGATACCGGTGCAGGGCTCTACCAACTGAGCTATCAAATCAAATCAAATCGATTATTGAAGCTCGATAGCGTGGGGAGTGGTTGCCCAGTCTCCCGAGCCAGGGGCTCATGTAATAAACGTTCGAACATTCCGGATCGAATTGGAATTTAGAAGTGTTGGTTTTTTGCTAACAAGCCAACTGGGAGCTGGTCATTTAGTTGGTTTGTAATATACCCGTGAGTGATGAATATTTGTGAAAATGAATATATGAAAATCATATATTTGAAGTTCGGATTATAGAATCAAAACGTGAATGATCATCGCAGTTATGAATACCACTTAAGCAGTAGTGAGGAGGTCCTGGGTGCGAATCCACTGCAAGCCTGAATTTTTTCAGGCTTTATTTTCACTTCTGCTTAAGTAGTGTTCATAGCTGCGAGGATCATTCACATATTTATTTAAAAATATCTATAGATGAGCATAAGTCAGTGACAGTCGATAGCATGAGAAATTTACCGGTTAGAAAACAATAGGCATGCCAACGAGTTTAATAAACCTATAGTCAACACAGACAACTACTAATGAACTCTGAGAACGTCATTTTGATATTTTTCTTATGATGTGGTAAAATGCATTGGCACGATGTTACCCCCACCCCCCTCCCCACCCCCCGTCCCTTCCTCCCCTAAAGCCAATAGCACGTAAAAGAATGAATGTTCTCGGATAATATTAAGTCACAAAATTTAAACTTACAGATTCTTCAAATTGTAATTGCTATCAAATATTCCTTCAGGCAAGTTATCCAGCTTGTTGTAAGACAAAAACCTACCGACAAACATATCACTTGTAGACTCTTATTAGCTCCAGTGCAGAAGGACAAAACAGAAAAGATGGATTTCAGTTAGTCGATGGGGTCTTTTTGTCTCCAAGAGAGATCATTTTCAGTTTCAGCTACACTGCACCCTTTCCATTGAAACGATTACTTTTTCAAGGTCACTATTTTATGATAATTATTGTTAAACTAGGATAGAATAGGATAGGATAACTTTATTTAGACACGGTAAACTCATCAGTCACAACTATAAAAACCTAATTATTTACCAGAATTATTACAAATTATACAACGACTAGAACTACATTATTCTAAAACTAGAAACAGCAGCAGCACACAGCAGGTGTTTCACGTGATCTCTTCCTTGCAGTGAAAAGCGTCTCTCTCTCGTCATAAATTTTTCAAACCAGTTGGGTTAACGTAGCTTTAAATGTAACAGATACTTACAATCCCCACATATCAGGCTGGTCATCGGAATATTCAGGTGGCATCTCGCTCTGAAGAATTATTCCTTTTAGAAACCACCAATCTGTTCTTTCAAAGCATGATCGTAATAGTATTAGTTTAGTTGTTGCTGATTATTTCATGTTTATTTAAATGACAACTGCAAATACAGACTCGCTATAACATTAAAGTGCAAAATTCTCTTACTGCTGTCCCAGCCGAGTATTGTTATGAAACACATCTGCATCCAATTGCTTTAGCTGGTTGCGATTTAGGTTTCTATCGAGAAGCAATGTTAAAGTAAAATATTATTTGCAAGAGTTCTAGTATAAAGATCTGTTGTGCATATTTCGAAATAAAAATTCCGAAGTATAGTTTCCAAATAACGGATGGTTTTGCTTGTTTTTTTTTTTTTTTTTTTTTTTCTTGAGCAGAGTTCGAGTTAGCCAAGTTTGAGTTAACTGATAATACAAGATTGAAAAAAATAGCTTTAGATTCAGGGAAAATCTGATTTTGTTCGAGTTAGCAGGGAGTCCCAGTCAACCGAGTTCAAGTTAGCGGGGTTTTGGTGTATAACCGTTTATTCCACCCAAATAAAAGTAAAACCAAGCCACACATGCCACCTCCCACCACTCCCCCTCCCCACACAGACACACATGCCACCTCCCACCGTTCCCCCTCCCCACACAGACACATACACAAGGAACACACAAAAGGAAGACAACAGATAAAAAACGATATAACAAAATGCTCATTGACTATAATGCACATGTCATCGGCTTCCCCGTGGGGTCGACCCCCGGGCCTACCAGGGAGATATGTGGGGGAATACATAGAGATGAATGGGATTCTTTGCCCGAGGCTAGGGGAAAGAAGTTTGCTTGACTGATTTTAGAACCCCCCTGGTTAGCCCAGGAGCCGACCCCACGGGGAAGCCGATGACAGGTGCATTAGTGCTTGCGTTCTTTGGGTGAAGATTTTCGTGTCCTCCACATATGCGGTAGAAGATGAATGCCTCAGAAAAGGTTTTTGTTTTCTGGTAATCTCCCCAAATATTCTTCAGCAACAACAGCAAGAATCTTACTAAAATATTGGGCATAAACACGGTCTGCGTTTTCAACAGGGACCTTAAGCAACGAGGACGGCAACGGCAACGAGAACGTCACAAAACAATAGACTTAATGAGCAAAAACAATCGCTGTGCACGTGCGCTTTGCTTTTTGGTCCATTTCTTTGCCGTCCTCTGCAAAACAACAACGTGAAATGACCAATTTTTATGTTTTCTTGAGAACGTGAGCGCATGACGGCAAATGTTTCTTTCTTTTCCCCTACTTTGACGTCGTTCATAGTAATTTTGTTCCTGGACATTTCGCCAGCATTTTTGAAGTTAAACAAGTTGAAATAATCGCGAAAGAATTACAGAAGCGAGAAGCTATATTTTGAAATGACGTTTTCGTTGCCGTCGCCGTCGTCGTTGCTCAAGGTCCCTAACGTTAGGGCAACTCAGCTGGTTAAAAATGGCCGTCTTGTTAATACGAAAAGAAGAGACATTCTAGATCTCCTTACAAGCTCCTCAGCTCCTTATTGTTGGCAAAAACTTTTGACGGCAAGGTCTTCAACTCATTGGCTTCCAAGTTCCTTTTTTTTTTTTTTTTACAAACAAAGTAGAATAAACAATATACAATAGATTAATGCTATGCTAAAGTGGCTCTAGCATCAATCTCAAGAGTTTTCATTTTAGTTAAGGCTCTTTTTATAGCTTATGTCACACTGTGTTTTACTTAGTATACAACCAAAGCAGGTTGGGTTTATGATCAAAAACTCCATCAGGTAAAGACTTCAAGCGGTTGTCATTCAACTTGCTTCCAAAAAATACACCATGGCATATCAGTTCAGTTTGATAAATTGTCTCAATGAGTTGCAGCAATATTCCTCTGCCGGTCTAATGAGTGTTTAGTTCTAGTTAATAGAGAGCTTAAGAAACAGCTCGAGAGTGCTGCGTTACAGAAGTCCCTCGCTCAGTATAACCTTAATCCTGATACAGAGTCTCTGCCTTCCCAAAATTAGCCAACCCCAATCGCTATACTTGTTTTGTCCTCCCCCACCAAACTAGCTAGCCATAGTCCCCATACAGAAATTCCCACTTCCAAAAATTAGCTCACCCTAATCCCTTCACATGTTTTGCCCCTCCCCAAAGCTATTCCCTTAACGCGGCTTTCTGTGGTATTTTAATCTAACACTAATTGTTGAGCTTGAGAGTGCTGCGTATCAGAAGTCTTTCGCTTAGTATAACCCCTTATAAAGCTGACAGTTTTATTAATGGTTTTATTTTTTTGCTCACAACCACCTTCCCTCACACAAGCAAAATACCCCATCTGCCCACTGATTTTAATCAGTGGAGACTTGGGAACCCATATTATTGGGATTCCATACCATGGTACCTGGGAAACCACAAAGGTTGCTCGTGAAACTACTGAAACTAATGTTAACATAATAAAAAAAATTATCCTGCTCCATCTTTCGGAATATCCCCTGATTTTAGCCAACTCCTCTTACGGCCTCTTCAGGTGATATTCCGCGCGATTTCGCAGGATTATTGTTAACTATACAATAGAATAATGTCAAGAAAAAGTGGCTCTTGCAGCAATCTCGGGAGTTTCCATTTTAGTTAAGGCTCTGTCACAGCTTTACTTACAACAAAAGCAGGTTAGGGTTATGGTCAAAAACTCCACCCGGTAAAGACTTCAAGCGGTTGTCATTCAACTTGCTGCCAAAAAATACATCATGAGATATCATTTAGTTTGATCGAATTGTTTTAATGAGTTGCAGCAATATTGCTCTGCCGTTCTAATGAATGTTTAGTTCCAGTTTATGAATGCCAATATATAAGTCATGCGTGTAAACTCTGGGTGAAAGATTAACTAACATCGCTTAAGTTGCTTTGACTTTATAACTACGATGATCCATTCCATCTAAAAGCGGTTTTAAGTTTCAGGTCTCTTCTCGTGTTTTAGTAAAGCAAAGTCCTTTTTTAAATGAAAATTTCCATGTTCAGCATCATAGGAGATCAGATAAGTACTTCGTTCACTCACTCACTCACTCACTCACTCACTCATTCATTCATTCATTCATTCAAGACATTCATTCATTCATTCGTTCGTTCGTTCGTTCGTTCGTTCATTCATTCATTCGTTTTCTCACTCACTCACTATTTCATTCATTCGTTCGTTCGTTCGTTCGTTCGTTCATTCGTTCACTCACCCACTCACTCACTCACTCACTTACTCATTCATTCATTCATTCAGTTCCCAGTGTACGTAATTCCCCACTTAAGGGGGGACGAACTTAACTACAAGTCTGTTGCTAAGGACGCGGAAAGGCTCATCATTCGTGGGCGGCTTACCACGGAACTTTATGCCGGCCGCGGCCGCGCGTCAAAACATGGGGGAAAAAATCAAATTTGTAAACACGAAAATAAAATTATAAAAAATAAAATAAATTAATAATAATAATAATAATAAGAAGAAGAAGAATAAGAATAAGATGGCGACAAGTAGGTCAGACGTGTCTTATCGCTCCTGATAAAATTCGTTTCAACTGAAAGTAAGCCAAGTTCAGAGCACTAAAAGACATACAGAAAAGTATTCTGAATACTTGTGAAGTTGTCTGGCGAACTGCAGGACAATTCGGTGTCTCTGGACGAGCGAATTTGGTTTGTTGTTTAGTTTAATTTGAAATTTGAGTTTACCGACATTGTGGTCATAACATGGCAAGTAATGGATCGCAGGAACGACTTGTGCGGATAAATGGAAGGATAAAATGGACTGAGGTGGGGAATCATGATATTTTGGAGTGCAAAAAGCAAGCCCAGCGACTGGTTAACTCAGAAAACCCACCGCGTTTTGACAATGGAAGGAAGAAAGGCTACATGGGGATAATGAAACAGCTTTGGGAAGAGAAGGGCTATGGTTATCTGGAGCTCACGGAGCAGAATCTAAGAGACCAAGCGGCGAAACTGGAGAAAACACTTGGGAACGTTAGACAGAGAATAAGCGAAAACATCAGAACAAGAGAGTGCGAAAGGAACGAAGAACCAGTCGAAGGTTTTCAAAATGCAAATACAGGAGACCAAGATTTGCATATGGAAGAAAGTGAGGCGGTTCCGGATGAACGGCCTTCCTTAAGCTTAGAAGCACGTGAGCTTTTGAAATCAGCGACCAATGTTCATATCCATATCCACCCGTGCGAAGGCGATTTTAGTAATCGTACTATTGATACACGAACAAAAGGAACGCCAACAAAGGGCGACCATGAGAATATTAATAAGGTGATAACGGAGTTAATGAAGCAGTGCAGAGTATCCCCGACGGACAATCCATTTAGCTATCTTTGGATTGCTAATTGTGTGCTTTATTCTGTTGTCACGGCATTCCTTTTGTATAAAGGATGGAAAAAACAAGGATCAGGAAAATCATCAAACCAGAAGAGTAAAAGATCAAAGTGTCAAAAAGCGTACGAGGAAAAGGCGGAGTGTCTTCGGAAAAAGATCTCAATGGCTAAATCTGAAATCGAGCGTCTGAAAGAAAACAGGAAAATGACGAAAAGAGGAAAAAGGAACAGAGCGATCCTACAACAAGAATGCAAAGAGTTATCCATAGCTTCACTTGTGAGTTACATGGAAAGGCAGAAATGTGCGTTGAGGAAACTGAAAAGAGCTTTTGGCAGGAATAAGAAGAATAAAGAAGCGAAGGTTCTAAATCAACAGTTTAAAGAAGATGCAGGGCGCGTGTATGCTAATATGAGGGAGATGTTAGCCAAATGCGAAGACTGTGATCGCCCCAAGTATGAGGGAGCTAATGGAAACACCGCTGCAGAGGAGAGAGAGAAGTTCGGGAGTATTGAAGAAGCGAGTTCGTTCTGGAGAGAACTGTGGGAAGGAGAGGGGACTGGGAATAGCCATGCTAAATGGCTGAACGAAGTGAGAGATGCGATCTTCAGCAAGGTCCCTCCACCGACAGAAGAGGCCTGGACACTAGAAACCGCTGAAGCAGTAGGGATATTGAAAAGGAAGAAGAACTGGAGTGCTCCGGGGCCGGACAAGTTGGTCAACTACTGGTGGAAGCGTGCTCAAGTGCTACACGAAGGCATGGCCCGGTCGTTTGAAGCGATCTCGAGAAGTGATGATGACTACCCATCCTGGTTTGCTGAAGGAAAAACATATTTGATACCAAAACCGGGGGAATTCACCAGCGACAATCAGAGACCAATCACTTGTTTAAATACGGCTTATAAGTGGTTTACTTCGTGTGTTCTCGGTCCCATGGAACAACATCTGGAAGAGCATGGGCTGATGGAAGGATCGCAGAGAGGTGCAAAAAAGGGGTGTAGTGGAACGGTAGATAATTTGTTGATTGATAGGGTGGTGACGTTGGATTGTCAGAGAAGAAGGCGTAACCTGAGTATGGCATGGTAGATGTGAAGAAGGCATATGATTCGGTAGATCATGGGTGGTTAGGTGAGATGATGGTGCTGCATAGGTTTCCAAAGTGGATGTGTAAGGTGATAAGTAAGTTGTGTAAGAGCTGGAAGACGAGAATCATCGCCAACACGCGACATGGGTGGGAAGTGTCTGATCCTATTATGTTTAAGAAAGGATTACCACAGGGAGATGCGCTCTGCCCGAGGCTTTTCACGATCTGCTTGAATCCTGTGGCCTGGAAGATAAGTGCCGCCGTGGGATACAAGTTATCTAAACCAATCAGTGCCACAGTGACTGATTTGCTGTATATTGACGATCTTAACGTATTCGCAGCTAACGAGACCAAGTTGAACCGAGTGCTAGAATCAACGCAAGTGGCTATGGAAGACATCGGACTACAGTGGAATCCAAGGAAATGTGCTGTGGTCCATATAAGGAGAGGGATCCACTCCCAGGAGAATTTAGGAGGAGATGTAGCTGGAGGAAGATTACCATCACTTGAAGAAGGAAAACAGTATAAGTTTCTTGGTGTTCTTGAGAGCTTAGTCCAGGAAGAGAAAATGGTACTTGAATGTGCAGCAAGGGAGTACCTGCGTCGACTGTCGATCATCTGGTCCAGTCCCCTCTCAGACTTTAACCGGGTGGCGGCTTCTAACCAGTTTGCCTTGCCGGTGTTGGGTTACTTAATGTGGACTCAACACTGGCCGATAACAGAGTTGAAGATCTTGGACAGGGAAGTGCGCAAGATCATAGTGGAAAGTGGCGGGAAACACCCAGGTGGTTCTACGGCTCTCTTGTACCTCCCGAGGGAACAAGGCGGAAGAGGTCTACGTGCGGTGGAGATGGAGTATAAAGTGACCAAGGTCAAAGCAGCGATACGAATGTATGAGAACCAAGACCCGGCGATGAAAATGGTGAGAGAGTTTGACGAAAGAGCCGAGTCATCCGGCCATAAATCAATAGTGAAAGATGCGGCAAAGTTTGCGGCGGAGTTGGGTGTTGACCTTCATCTTAAACACCCGGAACCTGTATGTGTTATGACCAGTGGAGAGGCCATCCCACCGCAACGTGTGAAGGGAGTGCTGAAAGAATGTGTGGAGGAGAAGTATGAGAGGGACGTACGTGGCCTAGAATGGCAGGGGAAGCTACTGAGAGAGAGAAAGGACGATGAACAGCTGTGCACGAACGGATGTTTCAGTTGGCTGAGAACATGGAGATCATGTCCCACGTATACTATTGCCGGTGCGTTTGAACTGTACGAGCAACTTTTGCCAACAAAGCTCTACACTAGCAAAAAGACTCACACAAGTTGCTCTGGGGATGTGAAGTGTAGAATATGTGGCCACGCCCAAGAGAGTGTCTCTCATATCCTGTCCGGGTGCACTGCGTTGGCAGTGCAGTTATTCAGACACAACATGGCTCTAAAGGTCCTGTTTTATGAGATCTTACATGACCAGGGTCTTCTCGAGGAAGTACCACCGTGGTACTCGCCAGTAATGCCCAAACCGGAGTACAGGTCAGAACAAGTGGAAGCATGGTGGGATGTACCCGTGTATGCGGACCACCAGGAGGTTCGAGCCAATCGTGTAGACGCGAGGATTGTGGATCATGCAAACAAGAAAGTGCTGACCTTAGAGATGAGCTGCCCTTGGATTAGTAACCGAGAGAAAAAGAGCGAGGAGAAGACGATGAAGTATGGCCCGTTAAGGTGGGAATTGAAGCAGCAGTATAGAGGTTACGAGGTGATTCAACATAACATTATCATGGACGTGTTGGGAGGCTGGTCGAGAGAAACCGAAACCTCAATTCAGTCACTAGTAGGACGTAAGGCGAATCAAGTTTTAGAGGCCATGCAAAAGGCAGTCTTGTCGTCATCCCTAAATATAGCGAGAACTTTCAAGGTTATGATATGAAGACCTAAGATCAAAGCCTGACTATCAGCCACGAAGAACGAGAGACACTACAAACATTTATATGCCTAGATAATAGTTTTTAGCCATGTAGATATATATATAGATATATATTTTATTTTTTTACTTTTTTTATTTTTATTTTTATTTTATTTTATTTTATTTTTTATTTTTTTTTTTATATGGTTATTCCTTTTAAGTTTCGCTTGTGCGCACAGGTTACGCTTTGCGCCCTGTGTCGCTTTATAACACTGTGCATACAGATAGTTTTACTGCATAATAATAATAATAATAATAATAATAATAATAATAATAATAATAATAATAAATAATTCCCAAAATGTTGCTTTCGTTATAACAGGCCCCTATCTATGTTCTACCAAAACCGAAGCGGCGCAAACGGATCACCCGATGAAAGACAAGAATTGCTTGCCGTCCGAGGCTGCCGACGCTTCCTTATCAAGTGTACAGGACCTTGCTACGTTTGTTCAAAACATACCCGACCTAAGGCAGGTTTGCCCATCTCAGTTTTTCAGTTTTTATAGACGACGAATCTTTAGTATCGGAGACCATTGCGAATCAAATCGCCGGCATTCTCGATCGCTACGGTCACGACCTGGAAAAAGAGACTACAAGAAATTACAAGTTCTGGATGCAAATCTTTGTTTCACAAGCTCCGATTTCTTGGAGGTCACTTTTGAGTCTCAACTTTGCGGATTAAGGGTTACAAGCAAAACTGAAGTAAAAGCAGGTATTTAGGCGTTTGATTTGTCATGCAAAAAATGTCACGCAAAATCCACCCGTGTCTCTGCCTCGCGGATTGTAGAACCCAAGTTTCGGCCAAAGTCCTGGCTTCCAAATTAGGTGCTTCTGTCCTTCTTACTCAACGGAGAGAACTACAAAAGATTACGAAACATGTCCTTGGCACCTTAGGTGTAGGACACCCATCGAAAACCCAATGGCAACGCGTGGTGAAGTGGGTCCACCCTTACGTGAAACAAATAATTCGGCGAGGAGACCAGAAAAACCTCAAAATAATATTCGATGGCTTATATCTCACTCGGAGGTTTCACGCAAACAACTCAAGTGGAACAATTCACGATGAGCAAACCGAGAAAGTCCTCCAGTTCGCGCATCGATCGAAACGAGGCGTTGGTCAAATTGGACGGGAACATCAGGGGGTGCTGAACGAGACATCTTCGAGGAGCTGCTGACCAACCTTCAGGAGGACAACTTTGATGTAAAGGAATGCGTGATGGATCGCGATTCCACATGTGCGAATGTGCTGTTAGAAAAGTTCCCCAAGGTTGAAGTGGTTTACTGCGGAAATCACACAGTTAAAAGGTTCCATTCAGAACTGAAAAATGTGAAGAAACCCCCTTGTCAGGTAAAGTCAGTTTCAGCGTAGATAGACCTAGACCTAGTTAACCGCCGCCCGGTTAGCTCAGTTTTAGAGCACCGGACTACTGTGCGGAAGGTCGCGGGTTCAAACCCCGGCCGGACCAACACTCAGGGTCTTTAAATAATTGAGGAGAAAGTGCTGCCTTTGTTAGTAATTACATCTGCAAACGGTTAGACTTTCTAGTCTTCTCGGATAAGGACGATAAACCGTAGGTCCCATCTCACAACACTTGTTCCTAATAATCTGTGGACGTTAAAGAACCCACACACTGTTGGAAAAAAGTAGGGGACGTAGTTCCCGATGTGGTGGTCCACTTTTCATCTGTCTTGACATTCATGTGTGGGTTGGGTGGGTGGGTGAGATCGAAAATGGACTGATAGGGGCTGCCAGAGGCGCCTTTACAGGCTGACGTCCGATCTCACCCTAGAGAAGAATTGTAAACCGCCATGAAACTATGTGATATGTGCGGTATATAAATCCATTACCATTACCATCACCATTACCTAGTGAACACTGTTAGTGAGTTACTTTGATCTACTTAACCATACTTGTCTCCAGTCCACTTATTGGATAGATACCGGTGCGTTTTATTGGGGAGTTAGGGCAACTGGGATATTTTTTAGCTCAGCCCCTTTGAAGTGCTATCCTGTATTTCCACATCTAAAGGAAAATAATTCCACATTGGATGTCTTCCTCAATAATGATGTAGTCAAGTGCTTCACCAATAAATTCTATGTTACTGATATGAAAAAGTTACCAGCAAGTCCTTTCAATTAAAATGGTCATAGTCAGTAGTTTCAGTGTGTACAAGTAAGGTTAGATAATGGTCATTATTTCGACCATAGTAACTTCATAAGCAAGGGGGTGCTATTCAAAACAAAAGCAATGTTGAATCTGAAAGCCCAATGAGACCTGAAGTAGCTCCAATATTGTCACCACTGACAATTATTTTAAGTCACAAACTCATTCAACTCTTTTGGGGCGTGACCCTTCTCCCCTCAAAGCAAATTTTCCCAACACAACCTTGTAGTTTCTTGAATGTTTTTATTTTCAGTGTAAGGACCAGAAGAAGAAACCAAAGTGTAAAAGGATGACAGAAGCAATGCTCCATAATGTAAAAAAGTGTCTCAAAAACCTCATACAATGTGCGGAGCTCTACATGTGCAAGGACCCAATGGGACATTCTCAGAGGCTATTTTAAATTACCACCAACACTACCAAGATCCATTCATCAGAGTGGTGCAGGTTCATCCAAGGCATGGCATAATTATTTATACTCTAAACTCAAAACATTACCATAAAGATGTCCCTGTCTTCTTTGGATGTCACATTTTCCAATAATCACCACCAACTCAATCTCCCCCCTCCCCCATTTTGCCCCAGATGAATAAGATGATTGAAGATGATGAATTATTTAAAATTATAGACTGATAATCAGAAACTGAAATAGACATTGTTTTGATAAACTAACCTAAACCAAAAACACTGAGTATAAAACCCTTTTACATGAGACAAATGATGTTTTGTAAAACACCCTTCAGCATTATTTAGCCTCCCCTCCCCCCCAATAAAACCCCCATTCTGATTTGCATAATTATGAAGTAAAAAATAACTTATGCTTATTTGAAAGGCCTTTCATCTGAATTGCATAATTATGAAGTAAAAAGAGAACAAGAATGGCATTTTC
>JAEMWC010002275.1:37500-45849 GCA_016490735.1 Pachyseris speciosa | reverse complement strand
CAGGCTTCTTCCACTGCTTTTAACAGCTTCTCTAGGAAGTTCCTTTCTTGACCTATCAGATGAAAGTATTATAATTCAATAAGAAATGCTTATGATAATCATATTGCCAGGCACCCAATGAATTCATGTGCTGTACATGTAAATGGATTAGTCAACCTTGAAACGTTAAAGGTTTTTGCCATTTGTCATGCCACCCCATCAATATTAATCTTATGGTACTTGACTGTGAACTTGTACCAATATTTTATTTTGAAAGCATGTAAGTGGATCAACAGTGACAAGGAATGTCCATGTTGATGGTCAAATCACCTTTACTGTAATAGCATTAACATCTTTCCTGGTTAGTTTAAATCACAAGTATTTGGAAAGCTTAATGAACACACCTGAAACAATGTTGCCTACGACCATCCTGCTGGAGGTCATGGTAGGATGCATGACGCGGAGTTCCACATCATACGCCTCTCCATCCCTTTTACCTTGTTTTCCTAAAGCTAAAAAAGAGAGAAATTTCTCCATTTAAAGAGTACATCTAACTTATACTGTCTCTTTAAAGAGCTGCAAGTATATGAAACAAAAAATTCTTCACATCTGTTAAAGAAAAGACTTTTTTAATGTGAACAAAGAACAAAGGAAGAAATTCAGAGGGAAGACTGGAAGGATTAAGTATTGACTGTACTGTATCGACTGCACTTGTGTATACTTTGCTGCATTGACCTTGCTATCGTCCTGCCAATATGGCAAGGCCTCAGTTTGAGTTTTTCCCGAAAAGACCTCACTGTTCAATAATAAGTAGTTATTAAATCAGAGGGAAGTTTGGAATGACTAAGTAAAGATGCAATATTTAACCTTATTGATAGACAGTATTTTGTTTCAATGGTATTTCAATTTTAGTACTTCAACGGTTTATAATTAAATAAATATTCATTTTTATATCCAAATGTTGATTACTTACTTGTACAGTGTACACCATAATTTTCCTACCAAAAAGACTGCCTGTGATTAATTAATATACAGTGGAACGTACCCTTGTCTTCAAATGAGCTGCCTACTAAAGCCGCATGAATATTAGATTAAGATCACCCAATGCCTTCAGGCATTCAGCAGACTGCATGATGGACCTATAGTTGATTTTAAATAAGATGAAGATATAAAATAATATATATTAGTCATCTCATTTTCAGTCACATTTGTTCAAAAAAAGTGACTGAGACAGGATCAGAATTGATTACACAGAAAAATCAAACTGTTGAGTATGGTTTTTAAACATGGGTAATAATATATAATTATAACACAGTATTAATTTTATGTAATATACACTGTAAAAATTATAAGGCTGATTTGCAATTCACTTTTAACAAAATGATCGGTTTTTGGGGACTGCTGAGCTGGATTGCAGATGTCTAAAAGCTTAAAAGTCAATCCACAGTAAAAAGCCCTTACTGTATGTCTTGATTGAGAATTTTTTGACCAACTGACTTTTTCTTTGCAATTCTTATGAGGTAAATATATTGTTAGCATTAAGTTAAGACACTGTCACCAGTTTTCCACTAACCTCAACACGGCAACTGTTTTATCTGTAGGCTGATAATGAATTATAAGTACAGGCCTGCAGTCTTCATGACTCTGCAACCTCATCTTGAAATTGAATTACACAATTTTATCAGACTGTATTGTTTTAAGTTATGTCAAACTCCAGAAGAAACAATAAGTCTCACTGCCAGTCAGTCGTTGGGCTGGACATTGTGCAGATTATACTTATGTATATGGGTCCCTACTCAAAGAGGCCATGTCAACTGCCATGTATGCACCTGAACGACTTGTACAGGTAGCTTAGTGCTTGTATGCCACCTAATTGGTGTACGCCACAGTATATAGTATGTGCATGATAATGACACCACTTAGACTCCTTTTCAATAATTACTGCAGCTCTTGCAACTACAGCAACATTTGTGACTGTGCATGAAACCTACTAAAATTTGCAAGTCTACATTCTTGGCTACCTGACTTAACCACCGAATGCTTTGAAGAACATTACTTGATAGACATTCTTTCAATGCACAGGTGAATAATAATGCATTACTGTACACTGTATTGACAGATCCTGAAGATTTCAATTAATTTTATTTTAAATGTATCACTGTATGAACATGGCATTGTACAGCAAACACTTACTTCAGGTGCACCTAAACAAAGGAATGGTAGTCGCTGAGGGACATTATTGCATGACAACAGGCGCTGTAACACCCTTATGTCATGAGCTGGACCACTTTCACGATCTGGAAGAAATGCAAATCCACATCACACTGAGAACTATTATTTAATTAGTGTTGCACAAATATATATACTAACTAGGACAAAAAAATTGACAATATTATGGTTTGGATGAAAATGCCATGTGATGGTATTATGTTGTAAGACAGTAGGAAACTAATTAGCAGAATTCTGGGGGACAATTATATATAACATACAATTTATTCTTTCACAAGGTGCGACAGTTTGACTTATAAATTATAAGAGTTTGCATATTTTAACAGTTCAGTTGTTATTCCAATAGATTACAAAGATTACCCTACAGAGAAATAAAAAGTAAATTAACATGTTCTGTGAAACATTTGGTGACCCCACCAGGACCTAGCTTTTCGAAAATAATGCCAAGACTTCAATTGCGTGGTCGACAATACATGCATATACATCTACCTGTCTCTGCTGCTAGAAGATGGTCATGCACTTCTTCTACTGTCCCCACTGAAAGGATAAATATTTCTATCATTGAAAAGTCAAGAAATGACGAATACTGGCGAGTTACTATGCAGTCACCTTTTAACCAAACACTTGTTGTTAAGGTACAATTAATGTAGTAAATCTGGTCTCAATAAAATTCATGCATGTAACAACTCCTCAAAACTGTCTGCACCAGGTATTAGCTTTCTGATAACATCCCATTGTTAGGGCTAGGTTGTGATGTACACACAACACATCTTTATTGGTTTCTCAGCCCTAGTGTCTCAATAAGGTAATAAAATAGTTGCCTTTGGCTAAAAGACTTAGTAAGTACCTTTGTTTAGCTTACCTTCAGAAGCATCCATACAAACTCCTGCTTCTGCCCTTGCACCTGAAGATACCACAGAACCTGTGGTAAAAAAACATGTTACCAGTAAAGAATTTAAATACATACAAACATTCTTGATTCCAGAATCCTAAAAAACATAAATGTGTTTACAAATTATATCAATCTTTGAGATAATACAGATCTGAATGCCTGTGAGAGTGTATTAAAATTTTGAATTTTTACAGTCAGATCGTCGCTTATGCGCTTTTGCCACATAGCCCTGGAATTACTCTGTTACAAACTTGTACATTAAAGCCGGGCTAACTTTTCAGCTTACTAGCCCAGTGGTCTTTGTGACAGGTTTGATGGCACTACCCAAAACAAATTTTTCAGTAGCCAGACTTGTTTCTTAGTTATTTTATTTTCATCCTTTCAAGCAGTTTCATTAGCCTTTTTCCAACCACAACAATATTATTATTATGGTGAAGAAACTTCACTGTTAAAAAGCACATGAATCGAAATTTCAAAGCCAGTTTCATTTTCCAAAATGAAAATTGGTGTCTTCAGAAACATTTTGAAGGGAAAATAATTTACTTAAAGTAGCAGGAACTTATTTAAAAATGTGTCGAAAATTGGGCCTTTCTCACTAAAATTCTAGACAATTAGATCTGGGGTCGGATGAACAGTCATGATCTCATTCATGTGTACTCAGTCAAGAGCATCACTCTGTTTTTGTGAGTGCCATGGAGTAAAAATGTCAAAGAACTACCAACATTCACTACCAGGGCTGCCAGCAGTGCAAAACTTTCCAGGTTCAAGCTTTTGAAACCTGTTTCACCAAAATTGCCGTGTTTCATAACACACGTTTTCGTATGGAGAGTCACATTTCGTAAAGTTCTTGCTTGAATTAAGCCATGTGAACATAGCTAATAGAGGGAAATGTTTATGAAGCCCAGCAAACATCAAAGGAACAAAACAAAGAGGCCAAGATTTATGTTGAAAGGTCCATGACCCTGCACATCTTTTGTTTTGCACTCATGTACTATGCATGAATTACATAATCGCAATGTTTCTATTGGTTAGTTGCATGAACATGCGTAACCACCTAAGTATTGTTATTTGTGCAGGGTTCAACCCACAAAATAGCAAACAAAAACATAAAACAAAGAACTTTGCTAGGTTTCATAACCATCTCCCTCTATTAACTATGATGTGAATGAGTGATATCAGCAGATGTCGAAAAGCTGCAAGCTTTGTCTCAATTTCCTTAAATGATACTGGGCAAAATGGCTAGTGAAGCACAAAAACCTATTCGCCAATTTGAAAACAGAATTCTTACTATCTAGTATGTGGCTAGTTGGCTACTGTTAGTCTTTGAGCCCTGTTGAAGAGTATCTGTACATGTACCTTACCATATAAAGTATTAATAAATTCTTCCACTGGAGCCTTTGTTTTAGAAGACACTGAAATATGCAAAAGAAAGGATTTTCAGCATTAAATTTAAAACATGACTGTACTGCTGTTAATACCATTTTTAAATGATCTTACTGCGATAAGTGTCCATCTCTCTCTGTAAAAAAACAATTATTTATAATGCTTACTTGTTTATTAATTTACATGTAGCTCCAAACCACAAACAATGTTCAACAATATTACCAAACATTACATGTAAATGTTAATTTGTATGTCTGTGTTGTGGTTCAAATTTTATTTTGGTTTAAAAATTTCACACCAGTTTTTTCAAACTACAGGTGTAGTTTTTTTTTTTTTTCAAACCAGTTTGTTCTTTTGGCCTTTTATTTTTAGGGTGTGTGTGATTAAAAAGATGGGGCATGGAGATTTTGGTTTGGGGGGGGGGGGTTCAACAGAAAATAATTTTTAAACATTCAATTTTCAGATCACCTTCAACCACACACTCCTCCAAACTGACACACTTACCAAAGGAAACTTACCAAAGAAAAATTTGGACCACAACATCTGCAACACACAAGGAAATTACAACAGTCCAGTTTACAAATGGAGATTATTACCATGCTTGGACTTTTGCTGAGTTGGTTTTGGCACTGGTGTTGACTGAAACACTGCCTTAGTAGGACACCTTCATCATCACTGCTACCAGTAATATCTGAGAAGGAATAGACTCAAAGTTTCAAAACACATACAGTTTACATATGTATACCATATATCAATGTTGATTTTTTTTTTAGTTGATAATAACTGGCCTTACACTGTAATGTACTGAGGTCAACTACATGTATCTTCTGTTTTATTACAATTTTTTCCCTGGATGGCTGGTAATCACTGATACATTACTGTTAACCAAAGGTACATTGTAGATATTATAGTGATTAATGTAAACTGCAAATAAAATGCCAAGTATGAGTCCTCTATTACTTCCATCAAACTCGCCTCTAGAATGAACTTATCAAAAACTTATCAAAAATTCATTGTGTGGACTTTTCCTGCTGAAGTCAATAACAAAACACAGCTTATAATAATCACAGCATGGTAATGTGCCACTTTACGAGTTGATATTTTACCTGAATGTCTGTTAGGTCCAGCCTCTGCACTGTCTAACTGCACATCAATGACATCACTGTCCCCACTGCTTTCTGAGCTGCTTTCCTCATCACTTTCTCCACTGATCTCCATTTCGCTTTCACCACTGCCCTCCTTTTCACTCTCCACCCTAACCTGACTGCCTTTCGCTTTCATCACTGTCAGACAGTGTCTCAACCCCTGAAACATACAATACATTGCTGATATGATGATATGAACAATTTTTGCTACTACTACATTTATTTACAAAGTTTTCTGTTTGGGGTTACTTATACCTGTTTAGTCCAGCTGCACAGTTAGAATAATCTTTCTTTTGTGGGTAGTGTGGATATTTGCCACCAATAAATTATATTTTAATACCCACCACTGGCAACTGACAGTCACAATTTTGAAGTGATTTACACTTGTCAACATTTACGACTTTCAGTTGAGTTGCTTGGAGGTGAATAGCCTTGCTATCTGGAGTTTAAGTAACCAATCAGAGGACGTAAAATACGCTATCCACTGTTTTAGTATATACTAATAATGAATATCTTCATCTCATGCACCCCTCAAAAGTGAATTGCACTGCATACTTTTTTCTCATGGAAATGAAATTAAATAGTTTGATCTACAAGTCGACTGAGAAATGCCATTTCAAAATAATGGTACAAATGAATGCAGATAATGCATACATGTATTTACCAATAAAATGGACATGTTAACGGGGATGGAATGGCTATATGAGGTAAACATGTTCTGGAAATTCAGCACCACTACGTAGTTAGTTCCTAAAGTGTTTGACACTACAGGGAGTCAAAGCTTATACCTCTTACAGGAGATGATGCAGACCTTCCACTGGTTGTATGCTGCTGGGAAACATCTGTAAAGAGTGTGCAGAAAGCATTCACATTCAATATAAAATAATGGGAAAGTAGGTACAGTGTATACATACAAATAAGCTTATAGACAGACATACAAATATCCAAAGAGTAAGATCTAGCACAAACCCATTGAAAATGATTATACTTCAATTACTAAAATGCCTCATTAAATCAATAGGGAATTTAAAGCAAACATCAAACTTTAATATAATTTCAAACAAATAATTTTTCTGGGATAAACTAAGCTTAAAAAGTAGTTGAAAAGAACATCGAACTTTATAATTTCAAACAAATAATTTTTCTGGGATAAACTAAGCCTTAAATAAAAAAGTAGCTGAAAAGGTGAAACCGTGACTGATTTTCACAAGGTGTATGAAATCCTGATGAAACACTTTCATCCTCGCCATTACGCTCAAATTGATCTTTCCGACGATGATCTGCCTCATCCACCGCACATCAAGATGACTCATAAAACAATAAAACAATAAAACATATTGTGAAGTTCCCCAGTGTTCTCCTTTCCGTTATCCTTCAGAGCTGACACACAAACCCTAACAACATTGGAAAATGGCGACCTTTCGATGTGGCCGAGTGGTACGGGGGCGAGAAACAATCGGACTTGGGACTTTTCCCAGATGGCAGGACTGTCTGTGACGAGTCAAAGCAAGTGTTCGCGTTGAAATTTGCAGTACCAATGGGAGGAAAATTGAGAGAATTGTTGCCTGCTTGCCTATGATAGCTTCTCATTTTCTATTGGTAGAGGTGAATGGATAAAAATAAAACATTTGTGTAAAAAGATCTCATCTTGTGTTGCGCGGGTGAACGCGAGAGATCAGAAATGGTTCTAGTGACACCGATATGGGAAATACCTTGTGCCGGCCCGCCGTTTGTCGCATTTCCCGGATCTGTCCTAGAGGAGGCGTCATCTAAAGAAAAAAATGTGTGCCACATCGTTCTCCTGATGTTACTGAAAGCTGCTGGCATATTACGGCACGAGCAAACGTACAGCACATGTACGTGCGGACAGTTTCATTGTCTCAAATAATTAAGCTACTTCTCATAGGCTGAGTCTATTAGTATTGTTAAAATCGTTGCAAGTCAAGAAAATTGTAATCCTAAGAATGTTAGTATATTTAAATCGTATTTTTCTTTCAAATCATGGCAATATTCAAAGAAAAGTCTCACCCTGTGATGCTTTCAAGTAGATTTTTCCTCGGTACTTGAATAACAGTTTGAGTGCGTCCCCACATATGGAATCGATGTTTCCCACCGCCGACAGTACATTAGTATTTCCCACAGTTTTGTAAAACTTTACTCTGAAATGAACAAGTATAACTTTTAGCAAAACTGAAGACCATTTTTCGAAATGATCTCCGTCGGAAAATGTGAAAGTACAAAGGACACGTACTAGGAGCCGTGCCTGGTACTATTCACCGAACCGTCCCGCCCAAGCTCTGTATCAATAACTTTGGACATAAGAAAATATTAAACAGATACAAACCAAGAAATTTTTTAATAGCTACAGCTAGTCATACTATAAATGCGTCGATATTTACGGCCCTGAGAGCATGTTTTCGTTTTATGGCCGAGAAATCCAATTCAATTAAAGAGCGAACGTTGGCAGCATTTCAAAATACAGAGTCGAAGACATGAATGAGTCTGGAAAAATAGAAAGACTCACGCATGTTCTTGAAAGTGTACACTCTGCTTTGATGGTTTGATTATGGAGTTCCACAGGTATAAAATTTGGTTTAAGAAAGAGTCGCGATAGACACTTGCTCTGAAAAGCTGAACGCTGAGATAAAGACCTGAACGGTGCAATTAATTGTCGAAATCAGGTAATAAAACTCATGCATTAATTAGTAACAGTTAAACGAG
>JAEMWC010002275.1:0-35000 GCA_016490735.1 Pachyseris speciosa | reverse complement strand
TGTATCTATTCATGATTTTTGCACGTGAAATGTATTTGAATAAAAAGAAAGTATTACGGACTGACAATTAGCATGCAATTTTGTTTGCTTAGCTATCCACCATGTATGGGGTATATCCTGAAAATAATTCTCTATCGTAGCTCCCTTTGTACGTCTGCTACCCTCGGTAATGCTCCATATGTCAGTAGGAGGGGTTATCCAGCCTAGTTTTGTCATGCTTACAGCGCCTCTATTAATGACTGACAAACAGAAACTGTTCATCAAACACTACCGGTATAGTACTTGTACAGCGGTCGAAACGCTTACATCCACATCTCCAGATAATTTTGAGCATATTAACCATTCAATGAAAATGCAGTCAATCAGGGCGTTTCTCGGGCGCAGATCTCGTTCCTTAAACCTTAAACCGTGGGATCGTCAGTTGCAGGAAAGCGTAACGAAATGGGAAGTATTTTGCGATTCTCAGTCTTAAAATACCGTAAGAGCCAAGGTTGGCGAAGTCTTGTCGTTTACCAGTCAGGTAGGCAACTTTATTTCCACTCGGGTTTATGAGGCAGATTAGGCCCCTAGCAATACATGCTAATGTGTCGAGAAAACTATAAAAATGTCAAAAAATTACATGAGCAACTAATGACTAACATTCTAACTATATCCATAAATAAATGATCCTAAATCTTAAAATTATTACAGTGAATCATAGAAAACTAAAAAATTACAAATGTAGCTCTTTTACAGCATTCGTAAATTCCTTAAGGATTGCCGTTGAACGTAATACATCCGATAAAGAATTCCAAATTTTGGCACCAATAAAAGCTGTTGGTGCCTCTCAAGCACTTCACATTATTACGTACAACGAACAAGTCACTTATATATCCCTGTAACATATGTATCATATCTATCTATCTATCATACCGTTTACAGCTTTAAAAAGTAATAATATGGCAATGTCCTGTATGTGACGACTGGACAAAGTTAAGCCGTAGTCATCGTCACCATGAAGGGGCAAACATTTGTTGTAGACACACCTTAGAGCTCTCACATTGAGCCTTTCCAGCTTCTGCTCATCAGACTCATTACAATTATGCCAAATCCCAGAACAGTAAATGAAATAAGTCATTACACACAAGTTGTAGAGGCACATCTTCCAAGAAATTGATAACTTGTTCTTTAGCCTGATTTCCAACTTTCTTAGTTATCTTGCCAATGTATTTGCTAAAATTTGGCGAGTTATCGATAGTTACGCCTAAAAGTTCTAAAAAGGAGGCACCCTAAAACCGTTCCCTAGGGCACACGCTTAGAAAACACAACAACCTCAGAGGTTACATCTTATATCCTGACACGCTGGGACCTGTCTCTAAGGTAACTGTATCGGAGGGGCAGGCTGACTGAAGTAAGACCGTAGGCAGCCAGCTTAGTGAGGAGGAGGTAGAGCGGTATTATATCAAAAGCTTTACTCAGATCCATAGAAACTGCGCCAACAGCACACTTATTGTCAATAGCATTCCTCCAATCCTTAATCAAAAGCGTAGAAGTACCGCCTCACAACTGTAACCCCGTCCATACGAAGACAGGGAAGGTGACAAGATCGATCTAAAATAATCAGAGAGCTGGCGTGCAAGACACTTCTCAAAAACTTTATCCAGAGTAACTAGGTAGTAAGCCCCCTGTAATTGGTCAATTTAGCGAGTTGTATTCCACAAGATTGCCCACTTGACTTTATTACGTATTTTCCCGCTAGATTCGATTACCAAGAAATATTGTTATGCTGTGATTTTCCATGCTACTCAGTTTTTTACACACCAAAGTGCCGGAAAGCTTCCAGTTTCCTTGGGAAGATGGGGGTGGGGGAGTTTCTACCTCTTTTCCACGCTTTCGCGTCAACTGGTAAGTATCAGTCTACGCGACTGGAAAGTACTTTCCTTAGGATGCAGATGGTTCCTAGTAAACTGATCTTCTGTAGATCCTCAATGTTGATCAGAGTTGATGTTGTTCTTTCTTCTCTAACTCTTTGTGGGTATTATTAGCATCATCATCATCATCATCATCATCATCATCATCATCATCATCATCATCACAAAAGCATCATCATTATCATTATTATTATAGTTATTATTATTTTGGATATTATTTCTGATGTTACACTTTTCGATGACATCTGGCTATACGTCAGTTGAGGACGGACTGTGCCTCACAGCCTTAGGCTTTAAGTTCATTTCTTACTGTCACCCAAATCCTGTCCAAAAACAAAGCCAGGCTATCAGTTCCATTCCCAAGGCCCCAGCCACCACTGATAGACTGCCCAGCAGCCAGCTTTCACGTTAAGAGGCTGAAATTTCCACACGCGACTCAGCTTAGCCAGTAAGAAATATCTAGAAATATCTCACCATTTTCAAAATTGGCCGGGGCTGCTAACTGAAGCTCGGGGTAGCTGAAAGCTATGCTAAAAAAGCCAAAACTTGATTTAAAGAATTTTCTAAGCCAGAAAAACAACGCGAAAGTTGAGGTGAGAGATGACAAACCTTGGAAACGAGGTTGCAAAGAACGAATACGACATTCAAACGGAATGTCATCAGTCCACTGAAAAACAAGAAAAAGTTGTTATCTCGGGATTTCATGTTCATGACCGACGTTGACATTATTTTTACCTAGTCATCATGAATAAATAAATGAAGACAACCAACACGCGCACCGAATAATGAGCCATTAACCCATCGGGTTACTTAACACTAGCTATGCTAAAGTGTGTTGGGGGTTTCGTTCGAATATTTTTTACTACTAACGGACCCAGGGGGAGGATGTGGGAGACGGAAGACAGGGTAGAGAAAATTGAGCGAACAGTTGCCAGTAGTGTTTGTCGGCGACCTTTTATCTTTCAAGTGCCACTGTCCGAGGGACGAACTATGACAGGCTTACGGCTTTTGCGGCCGCAGTGACAAAAGTTCGGAAAGGCTTTCTCGACAACCAAGACAAATGTACGCCCTTTCTTCTGTTCATCCCTTTTATATTAGCGCTGAAAATAGTTTTTCAGACTAATTTCTCATCATCATCATCATCATCATCATCATCATCATAATCATCATCATCACCACCATCATCATCATCATCATCACCATCATCGTCATCATCATCATCATCATCATCATCGTCGTCGTCGTCTTCATTATCACCACAAGTTGCTCAAAATTCTTAAGTTGTCACCCCCTATAACATCTAACAAATGCAAATATTAATGCCGATTGTTTAAGAACAATCAGAGTCTTTCTTTCTCACTGAGATCTGCTCCAAGCTGTTTTGTGTCTCTGATAGGGTCGTTTGCATTTAAAAATGAGTTGTCAAAGTTGGAAATTTCTTCCTCTGAACTTTCGACTTTCGATTTGGTCTCATTTGCAAACCGCTAACCTCAAACCACAGGTAGTCCAACTAATAGCAAAGCGTTAAATTCGCACATTCTGAAATGTTTTCTATGGCCGTTGAAGAAATGAAACAAGGTTTAAATAGCTTTCCAGTTTTTTATTTCCTATAAGTTGTTTACAATTTAATTAAGTTGCCCCGAAAATCGTCAGTCTCTGTAAATGTCCAAAGGCGGCCAAAGCCTAACTACCTTCGTATCGCGGCTGTCAATAATTTTGAATCATTCAATAGAAAGGGGCCGGATTCATGAACTTACTAAGATACAACTTAACAGAAAAGTCACGACCTTCCTAAGATATGTTTTAAGCAGTGTTGTTGACAACTAAATGTCTCACGCCCATCATAGGATGGTGCCTCCTAACTTCATAGGAATCGAGAAATTATCGATTAGCATGCACTGGCCAAAGAAATTTGCTCAAAATCTTGCATACGGAAAATTAAACTCTAAATTTGAATAATCGCGTTTATTTCTTCAATTGTTGTCAACAATGTTGGAAGGGCTCCATTCTTAATACATTGTGATATGTATGCCGACGTAAAAGAGTTTGGTTTGAGTATTGAAGAGTTTGTTCTGCATACCCTGTGGTAGAGTATGCAGCCATAGTTTGAGACGCCTACAACCAGGAAACATTGACAAGACTAGGTGGAAATGGTCCAGAGGGGAGAAACTCCAATGAGACACCAAGGAACTAAAAAGGAAGTGAAATAGGCTAACAATGCTGTATAAAAAGCATAATGGCTTTTTTAATTTGCTTAATCCTCTTTGCTCAGACCGGAGCGTTGGGTCTTCACTGCAACGTTCCGGTGGAATCGATTTTGCGTTGTGAGTTTCACTTTTAAGAAATGACATCCCGGTAACCTCCTGTTCGTTCTCTTCAGTGTTCCCTCTGCACTGTTCTTCGTCATAATTTCTTATGTCTGCTCTTCTCTTCTTCTGCAGGGACTGGTGAGTGGTATTATTTGCAAGTTTTCTCAAGGTATATTCAATCCACCTGGCATTTCCTTCTCCTGACATTGTCTTCAATTCTTTTGTTGATTGGAAGACTGTTACAGATCTTCATTTGATATCAGCCTTGGTAACCAGAATCCAAGGATGTATTGGGGCCTGCGATTGAAGGCCTGGATTTTGGCGATGATCATCCTAGTCAGTCTCCAGGTCTGAGATCCATAAAACAGAAGGGACTTGAAGAGTTGAAGATCCTCAGGTCCACAGAGGTATACATTTGAATCACCGGACAGGTCTCGGAATGTGGAAGGCAGTTTGAGTACTCCTGTACATGGCTTCGGAACCCCCAGGCTATCTTAAAATATTCTGAAAAATTCAGCCTCGATAATCTTATAAATGTATTCTTATAAAAAAAGAGTGTATTATTTTCTTTCGTTAGTACATACCGTAAAAGCTCTATTAACCGACAATTTAACCATTATCATTTAATAGTTACTTTGAAACGTAGAGAGAGGTTGGGAACTAGGAATCGAGGTCTTGAATCAACATGGCGTCTGCAACTAATGTCGTAATTTTGTATTGTCGTATAATGGCTGTCGCGTTCCTGGTTACGTTGACACAAAAGAGTTTTTCATCGACCCTCCTCCTCCCCATTCCTGCCTCTCTTTTGTTGTATGGTGTATTAATTTTTTCAAGCGGTTGATTGTCCTCACCTTCGCAGGAAATACATATTCAAATGTAATTTTTGTGATTATATTTGTATTGGGTATTTAAATTTTAATAAACCGGCTATGTGTTGAATTTCACATAGCCATTTTTTCTCCATCATGTTGTTTGTATTGCCAATGCGAACAGAGCACAGCACATATTTCATTCTGATTACTGGTTCTGCTATTTGGGGAAAAATTGGAGCATATAATAATAATAATAATAATAATAATAATAATAATAATAATAATAATAATATTGATCTAAAATTGTGAAAATCTGCAATTCTCCATTTTGACCTTGTACCCGTATGTTACCATTCCCGGTTACCATTTTATTAAAGATTACTTTTCCCATGGTGGTATAAAGTAAAAAGTCGAAATTGGACCCGATTTTACCGCAAGTGAGTAAATTTTACAATTTCAGCAACATGTAGAATCATATGTTTCTTTTGGAAAGAGAATGGAGAGAAACAGGCTCGGACGCGCTATATTTGCATCCCGTGGTGAAATGCCACGCGCGAGAGGAGAATTACAACAGTTAGCCTACCACGCAGTTGACTGCGTGGGAGGCTAGAAAACAGGGGAATAATTGAGAAAACCCTCTCTCCTAGGCCTCCGTAGGGGCTCAAGTGAACCTTTCGAAATGAGACACTTTATGCAGCGGAATCTCGAATACGTATCAGCCAACCTCTGCATAGGAGAAAGGACATGACCAGCGTTTGCTCTCAAAACGCGGGGAGACTTTATCGCGCGCTTATGTTACGTCTTACGCTTGATTCTATCTGTCCCCCTCTCCCCTGAAACATAAATAAGGAACTGAAACATTTAAAAAAGACGACACAATGTTTAAATCAAAAATTTGGAAAATAAGGAACTAATCGGACTCTGTGTTTTTGTTATTGTCATAATTCAACTGGGAAATGCGTTTGGGTGCTCTGCAATAATTAGCAACCGGAAAGCAGAATTAACAGTGGTCCTATTGTACAATCTAGTAAATTATTAAGGACATATCAGATGTCACATTGCAGCAAGATATTGCTCGTCCACGTGTCTTCTTCCCTCGACTCCTTCGTCGATCTAGCTCGTAAGAGAAATCGACGCGATGAGCTTTCCTTCGTCATCAACGCGCTCCGTGTTCGACCATGTAACGTACAGCGACGACCTTCCAAGGGAATTCCTATGTGATGTTTGGTAAGACGTTGAGTATTTGCTCACCATTTCACCATTTATGTACAACCAAAGCTGCAGCTGCTAAGAAAGCCTCTGTTTATAAGAAAGTGGGGAATTTGCGTATTGTTTATAGTGGTTCTTTTCTAGAAAAGCACACACAGATTGTATTTGATCGCTTTCTTATCGACCTATTTTTGTTTTTATTTTGTAGTACGAAGCCTATCCTGGAAGCGCACATGGCCACTCCATGTGGCCACAGTTTTTGTGGCTTCTGTGTTGCACAATTTAAGAAAACCACTGGCCAGCTGACCTGTGCAATGTGTCGCCAGCAAGTGGACAATTTCTGTAGGAACATCTTCGTTTGTAAGGTACTCTCAACCTTCCAGGGAGAGTGCCTCGCTTGCAAGGATCGATTCAGCTTGGACTCCTCCTCCGAGCACATTAAGAAGTGTCCACATGTGGAGGTCCAATGCCATTTGTGTGGCGTGAATTTCAAACGCCAAGATCAAGCTGTACACGAGAAGGCATGTACCATGGTGGAAATTGTGTGCGAATGTGGAAAGAAATTTCCAAGGAAAGACCAGTGTGACCACGTTGCGGACAAATGTGACTTCGCCAAAATGTCATGTCCCTTGAATTGCGGACAAATGATTGAAAGGTATGTTGAGTTTCATATCAAACACAGATTACTCGGAAATGTAAAGGCGTGAAATGCCATTTAAGCTGAAACGTTAGTAAGTCAGCCCTCTTCAACAGAATCGCTCTTTGTTAACCAACCGAGAGAAAGAAAGCCATTTGAATGATGAGTTCGCGAAGGGAATGTACTAACTCAATTTAAAGGGAAGGTGCAGTGTCGTTGAACGTTAAATTCACAATGCGTAATGTATAATTTTGCTATAAAAAATTTAAGAAGAAGAATACCGAAGCAACTGAGCCCTGACCTGACTCAGCTCAAAGGTCATCAGAAAGCTTGCGGTTTGACAGGTCACGTTCGCTCATTTGAAAGCTATATGGAGGCACAACCTCCCCCCCCCCCCCCCCCCCCATTACCGGAAAGAACCGGCGTGAAACAAAAGCCGGGAAACTGTCGGTGTTCCTGGGGTAATGGGGGACGATCGAAACGACGGCTAACCGTCACGGAAAAACAGAAAATTTTCGTTTAGCTGGATATTTACGCACTGCTGCTTTAGCTGATACAATTTAGGAACCCTATCTAAGGATCAAACCGGGAACACTATGCCAACATGGGCAAATATGATACCCTATTTAAGGATTGAGAAACTAAAAAAACCCATACACATGCCCATAAAGCCCATACGTGGGAGTACCCCCCCCCTTCCCCCTCTCCTGAGAAGGATGCAATCATCAAACCTTTCGCCATATTTCATTGTGACGTAGTTAGCATAAACGATCCCATAAGCTTGTAATCAAACACAGATTACTCGGAAATGTAAAGGCGTGAAATGCCATTTAAGCTGAAACGTTAGTAAGTCAGCCCTCTTCAACAGAATCGCTCTTTGTTAACCAACCGAGAGAAAGAAAGCCATTTGAATGATGAGTTCGCGAAGGGAATGTACTAACTCAATTTAAAGGGAAGGTGCAGTGTCGTTGAACGTTAAATTCACAATGCGTAATGTATAATTTTGCTATAAAAAATTTAAGAAGAAGAATACCGAAGCAACTGAGCCCTGACCTGACTCAGCTCAAAGGTCATCAGAAAGCTTGGGGTTTGACAGGTCACGTTCGCTCATTTTGAAAGCTATATGGAGGCACAACCTCCCCCCCCCCCCCCGCCCATTACCGGAAAGAACCGGCGTGAAACAAAAGCCGGGAAACTGTCGGTGTTCCTGGGGTAATGGGGGACGATCGAAACGACGGCTAACCGTCACGGAAAAACAGAAAATTTTCGTTTAGCTGGATATTTACGCACTGCTGCTTTAGCTGATACAATTTAGGAACCCTATCTAAGGATCAAACCGGGAACACTATGCCAACATGGGCAAATATGATACCCTATTTAAGGATTGAGAAACTAAAAAACCCCATACACATGCCCATAAAGCCCATACGTGGGAGTACCCCCCCCCCCTCCTTCCCCCTCTCCTGAGAAGGATGCAATCATCAAACCTTTCGCCATATTTCATTGTGACGTAGTTAGCATAAACGATCCCATAAGCTTGTAAGCTTTAAATCTTATCGTGTTTAAATAAAGGTTTTATGTTATGTTATGTTATGTTATGTTATGTTATGTTATGTTATGTTATGTTATGTTATGTTATGTTATGTTATGTTATGTTATGTTATGTTATGTGACTACCTCACATGACAGACATTCGGATTTCCGTAAAAAATGAAAGAAAAGAACAATGTTTCGTCTTTCACCAAAGTTTTGTCGCCAATGTTGTTCTCGATCAACGGCGGGTGGTCTAAGTTTAACAACACACTTGCACCACACCCCACTTTATTGCTCGAGTTGTGCTAGAATTATTTTAGTCTGTGCTAGAATTATTTTAGTCTCTTAACTGTTCGCGACAATAACGTAACATGAACTTCGTTCCCACGTGGCGGGAAGAGGAGAGATCCAAGGAACGAGGTTGTGTTAACATATGAGGTGCTCAAATATTTATGGCCGTGGTTTTTCAACACCGACCTACAATGGTCTCGTTTTCTTGTGGAGTGAGTACACCGGTTAGGGCCAATTTTGCTCAAAAGAATGTTTGATCACACTAGTGTACATCCTACTACACCAATTCCCTGTTTTAATTTTACTTAAACATGACCGGTTTTCTTCCTTTTTAGGTATTTAATTCCGTCGCATACGTTACAGTGCCCTTCCGCTGTGGAATATTGCGCAATCAAGGGGTGTGGCGCCCTGGTGCGAAAAGGCGGAAAGGCAGCACACATTGAAAAAGATCAAAGCCGCCATTATTCGTTACTTCTCCAGGAAAAGACGGACATCCTTTGGAGAGTCAACGAAGTGGTGAGCAGAGATAGTGGTAGTACGTGGTAGTCGTAGTTGCAGGCCTGTAGCAGGGAGTGCGGTGGAGGGCGCTCGAGCCCCCAAGAATTTTTGGAAGTTTAAAAAACAATTTTACCAAAAATATACATGGTTAAAACAAATTCATTCTAAGCAGTTGTTTGGCAAATATTCAACGAACGATGTCCCCATAAAGGTCTCCTTTTTATTATCACGTTGATAAAAAAAATGGTGGGATTGTAAACAGTATTGGTATCTATCTTACAAGACTCTTTGTATGTAATATGGCGTTAAAGATACCTTAAGGTGGCGGCAGAGGAAACATCATCTATTAAGTTAATTCGATTTCTTTCAATCTTTCTAAATTTGTAAAATGTATAAAATCTGTGGAATTCTAACGACCGGCTCCAAAAAAATTCGTCATTGTGTGTTAACGTCCTCCATAAAACGGGAAATTAGGAATTGTGACATCGTATTCTTGCATGGATGCCAAAGAAATGTACCAAAATTTTGCCTTGTAAACCTATTGCTTTGACATTCCCGATGCCGTCGCCGTCGAGGCACCTTTAACCCCCTAAGGACCATATTTTAATTTTCTCAGCACCCGTTATTTTAGCCTCACTCCGGGCCAGATTTGTAACGGAAAAATAGTTCCCAAATGCCCATACATTTTATGAACTGCAAGTAAATGATACCACAGATTAAGGAAAGCCCTATGTAAACTCTGTCGGACCTTTTTTTGTTTCTTCCAAACAGATCGGAATACGGAATTAAATAGCCTTAAGCTTTGTAACGCATTTTTTATTTCTTTTCTCTAAAACCCTTGATCCATTGTTTTACAGCCACGGATATGGTATAAGGCTATACCTAAAAGATCTGGCGAAGTGGCTGCATTTAAATGGAGTCTACCATCTCCTCCAGTAGACGATCATATCATCTGCAGCCCAGAATTTGAAAAATGGAAGAGGAAGTGGAAAGTCTTCTGCGTCCAAAAAGGAGGTCGCTTACATTTCGGGATTGAGTACTTCCAGGGGGTGGAACGAATTCATGTAGCCTTAAGGTAATTCCCCTGAAAAGGATGTACTATTAAGATTTTTTTCAGACTTGGCACAATTGATAGTCATGCATAGGACATTGAAAAAATGCAATAAAAAGGTGGGGTCACCGTGCTTGTTTTAGCCCTGCATACTCGTTGTTCTAAGTGTTTTTACGGAGTTGTGCGAGAAATGTTCGAAGCATGAACAACTGAAGAAAGCTGTTATTATGTAGCAAAAACTATGAATAGTAGTGAAAACTAGAGCCTAATTGTTTTTCTGGGCTATATTCTTTTAGTATTGTGATTTCAAATTGCCCGATCTTGCAAATAATGAGAGGAAATTGGACCACTTCGTCATCATCTGAAACTCCTTCCTAGCTCCAAACGCAGAGTTTCACCCCAGTTATATATAAATAATCCAACTTCTACTATTAAACTTTTTTTCTCCTTAAAATATGTTTTTCGTGTGCCTATTACAAGTACATTACACCAATAAAAAAGGGGGTCACCGTGCTCGTTTCTTTACAACACGACGACAAAGGGAAATTTTCACCTGAAAAAGCTCAAGGTCAAGGCAAATTCGCAATGTATCTAGTGTACGCGCGCACGAGCGCGCGCTAAATGACGCCATAAATTATGCGCAGTAAGGATGCGCCATGCAATTGAGAGGAATCACCTTAAGGTAAATAAAAGGGGTAAAAAAATCGGGCGTGTGCGTGCACAGTATGGCTTGCCCTGATGCAATTCAGAATAGAGCTTGCAACTCCTAGTAACAACCTGGAATCACACGTTAGGAACAAAATGCTAGTGGTGTCATACGTTTCACATATGCATTATCATAACAAAGCAATTAACTCCAGACATATGCAAGCTTGGGGTAACAAACCCTTCCCAACAATGTTTCATTTGCTGCAAATCTTTCTAACGTTGTCTTAGTGAAAAGAAACATATGCTTTGAAATGCTTTAAACATGTATGGAAAATCAAGGTTACTTAGAATATTGAACAGGCAATCAAATTAAGATAAATTCTAACTTGCTATTTATTTTTTCGCAGTTTTCTTGTGTCACGCCAAGATGGTAGCTCACATGTGCACCACTTTCCTCACGCCAGACTTGAAGAGGGTGAGATGGTACGAGGGATTCACAAGGCCACACCAGAGTCCATCACTGTCAAAATGGAGCTCTTGGAACCAGCCCAACAAATAGATAAATGTGCAGTTTAAATCCAATGATTGGTTGGATATCCTGACAAGTTTTTATTTTGATACTGACACAAAAATTAAAATCAGTAGAGAATAAATTTGAGAAGTTATTATTGTGTGCGTTATGCGCGGTGTACGAACATATATTACTGTTTCAAATGCTAAACAAGTTATCTTTGTCAGGAAACATTAAAAGCATATTGTGAAAGAAAATTTGATTTACGTGGTAACTTAAACAGACGTTCTTAAATGTATTTTTAAAAGTCTTAAAAGTGGCGATTTTAACGAGTCATAAAAGTGGTGATTGTAAGGAGTCTTAAAAGTGGCGATTGTAAGGAGTCTTAAAAAGTGGCGACTGTAAAGAGTCTTCAAAGTGGCGATTGTAAGGAGTCTTAAAAAGTGGCGATTGTAAGGAGTCTTAAAAAGTGGCGATTGTAAGGAGTCTTCAAAGTGGCGATGTTAAGAAGTCTTAAAAGTGGCAGTTTTAAGAGTCTGAAAAGTGGCAACTTTAAGGACTCTTAAAAGTGGCAATTTTAACGAGTCTTAAAAGTGGCAACTTTAAGGAGTCTTCAAAGTGGCAATTGTAAGGAGACTTAAAAGTGGCGATTTTAAGGAGCCTTAAAAGTGGCACTTTTAAGGCGTCTTAAAAGTGGCGATTTTAAGGACTCTTAAAAGTGGCAATTTTAAGGGGTCTTAGAAATGGCGATTTTAAGGAGTCTTAAAAGTGGCACTTTGAAGGCGTCTTAAAAGTGGCGATTTAAGACGTCTTAGAAGTGGCGATTTTAAGGAGTCTTAAAAGTGGCGATTTCAACGGGTCTTAAAAGTGGCGATTTTAAGGAGTCTTAAAAGTGGCGATTTTATGGAGTCTTAAAAGTGGCACTTTGAAGGCGTCTTAAAAGTGGCGATTTAAGACGTTTTAGAAGTGGCGATTTTAAGGAGTCTTAAAAGTGGCGATTTCAACGGGTCTTAAAAGTGGCGATTTTAAGGAGTCTTAAAAGTGGTGATTTTATGGAGTCTTAAAAGTGGCAATTTTAAGAGTCTAAAAAGTGGCAACTTTAAGGACTCCTAAAAGTGGCAATTTTAAGGAGTCTTAAAAGTGGCGATTGTAAGGAGTCTTAAAAGTGGCGATTTTAAGGAGTCTTAAAAGTGGCAATTTTAAGAGTCTAAAGGCAACTTTAAGGACTCTTAAAAGTGCCGATTTTAAGGAATCTTAAAAGTGGCGATTGTAAGGAGTCTTAAAAGTGGCGATTGTAAGGAGTCTTAAAAGTGGCGATTTTAAGGAGTCTTAAAAGTGGCAATTTTAAGAGTCTAAAAAGTGGCACCTTTAAGGACTCTTAAAAGTGGCGATTTTAAGGAATCTTAAAAGTGGCGATTGTAAGGAGTCTTAAAAGTGGCGATTGTAAGTAGTCTTAAAAGTGGCGATTTTAAGGAGTCTTAAAAGTGGCAATTTTAAGGAGTCTTAAAAGTGGCAATTTTAAGAGTCTAAAAAGTGGCAACTTTAAGGACTCTTAAAAGTGGCGATTTTAAGGAATCTTAAAAGTGGCGATTGTAAGGAGTCTTAAAAGTGGCGATTGTAAGGAGTCTTAAAGTGGCAATTGTAAGGAGTCTTAAAAGTGGCGATTTTAAGCAGTCTTGAAAGTGGCGTAAGTAGTCTTAAAAGTGGCAATTTTAAGGAGTCTTAAAAGTGGCAATTTTAAGAGTCTAAAAAATGGCAACTTTAACGACTCTTAAAAGTGGCGATTTTAAGGAGTCTTAAAAGTGGCGATTGTAAGGAGTCTTAAGAGTGGCGATTGTAAGGAGTCTTAAAGTGGCGATTTTAAGCAGTCTTGAAAGTGGCAATCTTAATTAATTTAAGGACTCTTAAAGAAGGAGTCTTAAAAAGTTTACTAAATTTACGTTAATTACTATCCTACGTAAATTTCCCAATTACTTTACCCTGAGTTACATAGGGTACTTTTGGTTATTTTATTTTAGTATTTTTTCAAAGGGGGCTTAGCCCAGATGCTGATAATGATCCAAAAACGATCACCTGCTACAAGTATTTTCGCGCTATTTTTCCTATATACATAATCAATTCTGCCTGTCTTCTACTTTGAACTTGATACGGATGACATGGAATGATCGAGACGTTGATCGCCAGTGCATGTTCCTTCTTAAATGCCATTTAGAAATAATGTTATTTACAAATGTCTATTAACTTGGGGTGTATTATAGTTAGCTGTTCACGGGCGTTCGGCAAGTGAAAACAAAGTGAAAGATAAAGTAGAAAATAATAGCGGTTAGATGACGGCTGTCGGTAGAAATAGTCATGTCATGTTTGAAGACCAACCAGCTGCAGAACGTCTTTAAAAGAGAAAGGGAAAACGAAGTTGCTTGTATAGATTGAATACTCCGCGATACTACACGCTAAAACATCTAACAAGATATATTTATTACTGAAAGTGCAGATATTTTTTTGCCTCGTTAGACCCCAGGAGCCTGTAACCTGTAGCCCTAATGGTTTTTCTGTGGACACCGTCGCCATATGCTCCTCTTTTATTTGTCATTTAATTTCTTTTGTATTCTAAGACTTGTAATATATATATATATATATATATATATATATATATATATATATATATATATATATATATATATATTAATATTGTATCGTTATAAATCTACTGAATAGAAACTGAAACTGGTCCGCCTGTATTAAAACACTGAAAGGATACGAGATATTTTTTGTTTTTCTATTGGCAATTTAGGGAACACAAAAGCATAGGTAAATTAAGCCGATTACTTCATAAAATATTCTTGATACAGAATAGAACAGAATAGAATAGATTGAATAGAATAGAATAGAATAGAATACTTTTATTTTAACACGATAAGTCTTAAAGCTAAAAGCTTGTGGGGTGGTGTATAAAATAAAAGAAAAACCTAATAACCGTGTAATAATGAGTAAAAATTAAAGCTACTGACCTTATAAGAACCTGATGTATATTTACAATATTTACATGTCAGAAAACGTTCAAATAAAGATAAAATTGTCATCACGATGCCGCACAGTTGAGGCGGAAACTACACTGAATTTAAAATCTTAATAATAACAATAATATATATTTTTTAATCGCTATATCAGTTCCTTCTGCTTTAGCTGTGAAACTCCATGTTCTTTAAGACTAACAGTGCTCCGTAAGATAGAACCTCTATACGCGAGCGAGTCCTTCATATATCTAGTATTAAATCCAGGGTACGAGTAAGCAGTCTTTTCCCCGTAAAGAATAACCATTGCAACGTCTAGTGTAAATGTCCTTGAATAGCAATTCAGACAGGCCATCGTTAAGTGCTTTAGGAAAAAGCTTAAAAATATCTAGCTTGTAATATAAAAAGAGAGCAGGCCACTGATCGTATCCAAGTACGCCACACGACGCCATATCCTTAGGTAAATAAAAAATGATTCTAGAGGTTCTACAATGTAGTCTTTCTATGGAATGAAATAGGTCTGAGTTAGAATATGCACCTCACAAGACTAAGCCGTATCTTACAGAGGGCAAAATTACTTTAAAGTAGAAGTCCCGCAAAACCTTTGTTGGTAGGAACCTACATCGTTGTAACAAGTCTAATTGTCGGATGGCCAAAATTGAGCCCACGTTGACTTGTCAGCAAACGCTTCAGGATTGGTAAAAGTACACAACTTTCTTTAAGCGCTTAAAGGCTGTTTCAGTGGAAGACGGAATGGCCTAAAGCGAAACTGTCAAAGGTGACAGTGAAGCAGTGTTTTGAGAGAGCTTTGGGGCTTTGCATCGACTGTCTGTACAACGTGGCCGTCGTTTTGAAGTGTATTTTGACAGCGTTCATCCAGCAGCGTTACATCACAGAAGTCTAGTTCTATCTGAGAATAAATATCTGAAAATAACTGAGCTCGGGAACGCTTTTCTGGTTGTTCTGAGGGGTTTTTTTTTTTTTGAGCATCTTTTGATGACATTTTCTGGAGCTGTTTTAAGCTTCCCACTTAACACGTCCGCTCCCAAGTCGTTTAGTTGATAATAAGCTGAGTTTACTTCGAAATGCTTGAATTTCTTTTTCAAGAACCAAAGTTTTGTCAGTTGAAAGAGCTTCTATTTTTCGCCTACAAGGTCTACACACTCTACAAGACTGTAGATGAAGAGTTATCGGGCGTTCAATCAGTTCCCAGTGAAGTTGATTGCAGAGAAGTTGTACAACAACATATAGAATCTTTTTGCCTTCCTAAATTTCTCCTCGTGTTCTTAAGTGAGCAGGGGCACTCAACGACAATGTTCTAATATCTGAAATAGAAACTGGCGGACTTCCATGCCGCCGTTACACATGAATTACCCAGAATTTCATTGGGGTCACAAGACCAGTAAGTGAAAGTGAAATCAAATAGCGTTATCCGCGCCACGCTAAAGAAGTGAGCAGGAAAAAATGGAACGGATTTTAAGACCTAGAGTTTGAGCTTTAAAATATTTTTTAGTCCAAAAATCTTCAAGGCAAAGTTGCGTATTTTTTGGTGTTATCAAAGGGCCTATGAAGCCAACAGTTTTGATTTTGCAACGAATTAAACGGTCATACTCAAGGGAAATTGGGAGTCAGTTTACGGGGTGATAAAGTCTGAACAACTAAGAATTTGGCAACAACAATGGTTTATTTCAAAATTAGTCCTGGATTTGGGAAAGTTGCAGGTTTTCAAAGCAGTATCGGTGTTTATGACGCATATATACGCCTACTTGGCTGTGAAGGGGTTAAGCGTGAAAACGGCAACTTTTGACTTTTGCTTGTTTGTTTGGCGGGGATGGGGTGGAAAGGAGTGGGGTTGGGGAGGGGGGTGGGGGTGGGTGGAGAAAGACAAACCAGCTAAACTGTCATTAGATATTTCAAAATGTTACTTTATTTAATAAAAAAATAATAATATATACTAAAACAAGTTATAAGTACTCTGGAGAAGCTGGCGGATCGAAAGCCGATTAAAATCAATTTGATTTACAGAGAACAAAGAACGGATTGAGGCTATATTTGAAACTGATTGAATTTACCGTCAGCCTGAGGATAAATTCAATCACGGTGCAAATTATTGTAGGCTCTGTGAAGCATTGGTTACTAGAAGTTTTTTTAAAGCTGATTTGAAGTTAAGTCCATTAATTAAAATTTCAAGTCTAGTCACAGTCATCAAGAGTAATTCATCCATTTTACAAACGATGCCTTAAAAGCGTTATTCTTGCCATATTTCACTTTATCTCGAGCATTTCAATCACATTCCTGGCCAATCAATTTTCTCACAACTGACTGTTTTGAAGGTTTTTGCCGGTTTTTCCCTTCAAAAACCCCAACCTCTTTTCCTGCAAGTCACCAACACACTTCCACCTCCATTCCCTTTCTAAGGTGATTTTTGACACTTTTAGGTATGACACGTATGTTCATATACATTGTAAGTAGGGGGAGGTAATTTAACAACATCTCTGCACTGTATTAAACGGATTGGCCAGGAATGAAGTTCAGTAGCCTAGTCGATCTTTCCTTCTCTTTACACCTTTATATTGCAAGGTCTGCTTTAACAGGCAAGAGATTACGTTTGTGCAGTGGCAGAATAGGCTTAAACATGATTGGTTTGTCAAGAAACTCTGCTGTTGTGTAATTGAGAGGCTCAAAAACAGACACTTCGGACATTAACTCCTCTGGATTTGCTGGGACGAACTGGGACAAACAGCTGAGGCTCGCATCAGATGATTTGGCTTTGGAGTGTACCTGTTGAAATCAAATTTTAGTGGAGAAGACAAGCTTCGATTTCCTTGACACTACAACATCTTTTCGGCGTATGATCAATGTTGGTTTTTTTCCATTGGTTTCTAAGTTACAGCTGTTACCATAGCGACGGTAATGCGTGGCCACTCAATTTGAAAAAGGTTAATTATCTCGAAATCCAATCAGACACTTAATTACGAAACTTAAAGAGTGTTAACTATTCAAATTTCCACAGCTTGTAGGCCAAATTAGAAAAAAAACGGTAAGAGCGTTATTAAGTAAATTACAAATAAAGTTTTGAAGGCCATATTGTGCTTCTTTGAATGCCCAAAGTCCTCTCGAGGTCAGGGTTTCAAAGCCCAGAGATTTAATTCCTTTTGAGTGCCTTCATGGCGGTGTTGAGAGGGGAGTACCGCTCAAAATAAGTAAATAGTGACTTTTAGTGTATAAAAGTGTGATATGTCTTCGCTTATGTATAGATCTGTGTTGACTATAAAGTTATTTGGCCATCCCTCGATAAACAGCAAAAAGTACCAACCTGCAGGAGAGAGCGCTCACTCAGCACCTCATTGTTTTCTTTCTCTACCTTGGTCAGCTGTGTCTCCAGTTGCTATTTGCTGACCCCCAGAGCTCGCTCCCGCGTCTCTCGCTCGTTTAATTCAGCCCTGTAGCTTGTTCTCTTATGCTCAAGTTCCTCTTTAGTCTTCTCAAGTTCTTGGTTTAGATTCGAGTCCAGGATGTTTTTCTGTCGCACCAATTTCCGTAGCTGGTTTAAGTTTGGATGTCAACTTGATTTGCTTTTCAGCATCTTAAACATAAAAGATCAAAACATTTTGAAGTTTAACACCACCATGATGTTCGCACATAAATCTTCTTTGTTAGTTTACCCAAACTGTCTGCGTTTCTGATCTCCCTGTTGAAATCTCATAGTTTCAACTAATGACTTTACACATGATAATTGCGTATTCGTGTAATTTTGCACCGCAATGATGAGTAACACTCTGGTGCGCGGAAGTATACACTCTTGAACAAAACCTCCAGTAAGAGATCAGACAGCAATGGATGGCACCCCAATCAAAGACGTAATCATCAGTAAAAAGCGATACTGGTAGTCTATTCTCAACTTTTGGTTTCGTGAAGAAATGATACAATACAGTACCTTGCGGGAAACCGGCATATCTTCCATCGCCTCCGCACACTGCGATTTTTCATGCACACCTAAATTGGACACAGGGCCAATACTGTGCTCCAAAAGGGCCATTGTCTCCTCAAGAAAACTGCGAGGATACCTGACGATCTCAATCTCATCGAGGAATTCCTTTCTTTCTCCAGTTACTTCGGAGAGTTCCTTTTCAGCACTGATCAGCTTTTTCCTCCTTTGTTGGTGTTCTTCGTCTGCCTCTTCTATCTTATTAAACAGAGATTCTTGCATTGAAGCGATTTTCGTCTCGCTTTCTTGCATCATTTGTTCCTTCAACTGAGAAAGCTCCTTGTCTTTTTCCAGTCCCAGTTGTGTAACAACATCCAATAGTTTCTGCTCTCGGTTACTCTTTACCGGCGTCTGATTGCAGCTCCTACATAGGTTGTCTCTAGGTTGTCTCTAAGGCTGCAATTTTAAGGAGTGGAGTGTTAAAAGTGGGGATTTCACGGAAAAAGAGGCGATTTTAAAGAGTCTTAAGAGTTTACTAAATTTACGTTATTTACTTTTAAACTTAAATTTCTAAATTTGGTTTCCCTTAGTTACATAAGGTGCTTTGGGTTATTTTTTTAGTCTTGTTTCAAAGGGGACTTAGCCCAGATGCTGAAAATGATCCGAGAGTGGTACCCAATCGACAAAATACTTTTGTTGTAAAAGATGAGGGGGTGGGAGTGGGGGTGGCGTGGGAGGTGGGGACGGGGATAAATTTTAATTCAGGAACAGTTGCTTTCTCTTCTTTTAACAGTTAATATAATTTGCATGAACCAAAAAACAAACAAACAGGGAGAGACACCTAGTAAGTACTAAAATAATATAAACAAGGTCATCACGAATATCTAGAGCCCTGTTTTGAAAAATCCAGGTATATTTCAGTTCTTTTGTTTACGACTTTTTTAGGTACGCACGTGCGTCCGTGCGCACAGGTAGCCACGCCCTTACATTTATGCAGGTGTAACAGTACTGATTAAATGTTATTAAGGAAACGGCAAATTGAAACTTCCTTTTTAATTTTGTCATCAGTAGGATTCTTATAGGCTAATCCAACATATTTATTTTTCGTCGTCTTTTATGGTCCTTTAAATTAATAACTATAAAATAGCTGTGTTATAAATGCTTTGGACATCACAGAATCGCGCAATTGCAGTAGGCTACCTCGCTTTCTCTTTCTCTGAAGGAAAATGGCGATGACAAACTTTACCGCAAATGGGAACCGAAAATCATTTGAAAACGCTACTTGTACGACAGAATTGGTCAAAGGAAGATACAACGAGCTGATTGCCCTCGTAGCATTAAACATTTTCCTTTCCATATCCGCATTTCTGGGGAATGTTCTCATCCTAGCTGCCCTTCACAAGGAGTCTTCTCTTCATCCGCCGTCCAAACTCTTGTTTCGTAACCTGGCGATAACTGATCTCGCTGCCGGTATCATTGTAGGACCTCTTAAAGCAAATTATTTTATATCTGTGTTGAATGAACAGTGGAATATTTGTCGCGTTTTGGTTGCGAGTATCCATATCACACCCTATATTTTGTGTGGAGTGTCGCTGTTAACAGTGACCGCAATAAGCGTGGACAGACTTCTCGCTCTGTTGTTAGGGCTCAGATACAGACAAGTTGTAACTTTAAATCGAATCTACGTAACCCTCATTGCTTTTTGGCTTGTGTGCATTATCTCTTCGGCAATGTACTTTTGGACTCCTTACATACCCCTGTGGTGTGCCTGCAGCGTTATATCACTATGCGTAGTCATTTCAGTTTTCTCTTACGCAAAGATATTCTTTACCCTTCGTCATAACCAAGTTCAAGCACAGGGACAGCAAAACCAAAACGTTCTACCGAACAGAGCGCGATACAAAAAGACAGTGAACAGTGCACTGTGGGTGCAGTTAGCATTGGTTGCTTGCTATCTCCCACATTCTACGACAGCGATTGTTCTTCTCCAAAGAGGACTATTGCTATCCGTTCTCGTCGCTAGGTTCTTTACATCGGCTTTAGTTTTACTAAATTCGTCATTAAACCCAATCCTGTATTGTTGGAAGATCAGAGAAGAAAGGCAAGCGGTGAAAGATATCGTCAAAGGACTATTTTGTTGATCAAGTTAATACTTACGTTATGTACAGCCTTCGTTACATCCGTTTAATTCTTATATCACTAAGGAAAATAAATAGAAAAACTCGGGGTGAAATAGGTAGATAAGATTTTAAAAACTGTGCTTTAGTTTATGTTACGAGGTACTGATAAGACAACTGTAGTCATTGCAATAAACAGCGAAATAGCGAATAGACTTGTGTATATTTTTTTTGTAACCTCAAAGAGTGGAAGGGAGAAACTGGCTAGCTCGAATTTTAGTTATCAGTAACAATTTTCAAGTGGTAAAATGTATAAGGAAATGCGGTGCCACACAACAACGACTTATTCAATAAATAAAAGTTTCCTTTCTTTGAACAATTTATCAGCTTACTGTCTCTGAGCGGAAACTTGAAACAATCTCACAGTTAGTGGAAGCTGCGTGCAAGGCGTAAATAAGATAACATACACAAAGTGTTTGGTGAACGATGTTACATGCAATGCACAATTTTATTCAAAATGATTGAATTTCAAAATTTTCAAAAACAAAATTCCCTGAGGAGGAAACTTGCTGTTTGGCGATGATTCGGTTTCAGCTGGACTGAACCAACCTCACTGCTCTGTCATCTTTTACACTTCTCCATTTCATTATTGGTTCGGAAAAGAAACTCGGCATGCAGCTAATTAAACTCGAAGGTGCAATTAGACTGAATTCCCCAGGCCCTTCCCTAAAAATCGTTCTTGAAACCAAACTAATGGAGAGTACCGAGCGACAGAATTGGAACGACCTACCAATCGTTTCGCTAAAGCAGCTGTTTGGGAAGATTTTATTTAACTAGGACATTGGGATATGAAATAACTCTCGCCTCAAATCAAACGGGCAGCTTACAGAGTGGAGTAGTAAATGACTGCTAAATTGACACACTTGCGCTGCCGTACGGTAGGATTCTTAGATCTGCTTATGATAAGAACCTTTTCACTGAAGAACTCAAGGGTTGTGGTGTTTACTTTCCACTGCTTCTCGCGCGCACACTACTGTTATATCTACATGTTTCTGCTTTTCAATCATGCATTGATTTGTTTTGTATTGAAACTGTACAATTCAATAACTAAACTATTTGCTGTATGAAGTTAACCTACCTTGTGCTGTTTGATAGCTCTTGCCAGTTTGCCTTCCAACTTTTTGCGTGAAAGATGTGCTTTTTCTAGATGAAACTAACTTTATGCCAGAAAATGGGAAAAATACACGGGAATATTCGGTGATTAATGTCGTGAATTCTAATTACATGAAAAAATGAGTGAAAGAATGAATGCATAAATGAATGAATGAAGAGAAAAAAAGCCCTCACTATCTAACATTGCTCTTAGTGCCAAATTATGCCCAGGCGCACAGAGTGTAATTTGTTTTTCGTAATCATCTTTTGTCGTGGAATTGTTTCCCGTTATTCTGCTAACAGGCAGTCTATGCATTGTAAAAATTTACACTGTTGGCGCTTTTTTGATTACTTTAGACTAGAATAGTTATCATAGGTACTAGCTTCTGAAACATACAATTTTGTAAAGCAAAAGGTTATTTTTTGAACGAGCGCTGACGGAAAAACAAACGCACGAGCAAGTGTGACATAACTGTTGTCATGACTCGTGCCAACTTGCGTTTCCAAGGTTTCTCGCTCGAGCCAAGGTATAATCAAATAAAGATTGAATAGTATCTTTTCAGTCTTTTGTCTGGTTCCCAGAAAAAGTACAACTGAGAAATAATGTTGAAATCGTTTATGACACCTAAGCTCTCCTCAAGTTCAAAACAATCTTGATACTTTTAGCTCTCCTAACGTCTTTTTTTCCAAGTCTTTGAGTTCTTCGATTCCGTTTTGAACAGAAAGTTGAAATGTATGTTTTCGCGAATTCTCGCATTGTTTTTTTCTTGAGTGAAATTTGAAATTTCTGGCTTTGCGTATCTCATTTGAAGGATAAATGATAAATGATGTATGTACTAGATTTTAATCGAGGTAATTAAAATCAATTTCACGATAGTGGTCTATTGATAACAGGCGTTTCCGCATATTAAGGCTGACATTATTACCACAGGTAGATTTTTTCATGGGTTATTTCATTCCCGCTCCTACCTTTGTAAATTTTTCCTACTTTTTACTAGAGCCATCCGAAGCTCGTACGTGGCGTGATTAAAGTAGACCCGGGACGCAAAGTATTGCACAGTTGAATGCCATCGTACAGATTTTGACCATATTTAAGAAATCTTTTGCTGATTGCAACATTGCAGGGTTATGTCAACCTTCTTGTCTCGACGTGATTTTCTACCTTTTCAATTTTCGTTCCCTTTCATGTTGTTAGCCCAGAAAGTTTTTATGGGAAACGCAGGAGTATTGCACATATGGCTACAGCTGCCATGCGTCGAGAGCAGCACACCGAGTTTAACGCGGTTACTGCACGTTGATACTACAGGTAGCTCTTGGTTTTTTCTTTTTAATGTAATGATTCTTTCTGCCTTTCTAATTTTTCCTCTCCTATTACAGTTATAACCATCTTAGCAGTCTTGTTGACCAGCTCAAGTGTATCACTGTATTAAATAAAAGTGGCGATTTTAAGAACTCTAAAAAGTGGCGATTTTAAAGACTCTTAAAAGTGGCAATTTTAAGGAGTCTTAAAAGTGACGATTTTAAAGAGTCTTAAAGGAAGCGATTTTAAGTTTTCTCTAAGGCTGTAATTTTAAGGAGTGGAGTGTTAAAAGTGGGTATTTTACGGAAAGCGGCGATTTTAAAGAGTCTTAAAAGTTTACTAAATTTACGTTAATTACTTTTAAACGTAAATTTCCCAATTTTGTTACCCTGAGTTACATAAGGTGCTTTGGGTTATTTTTTTATTTTTTTTTTTAAGGGGACTTGGCCCAGATGCTGATAATGATCCGAGAGTGGTACCCAATTGACAAAATACTTTTGTTGTAAAGGATGAGGTGGTGAAGGTGGGGGTGGCGTGGGAGGCAGGGACGGGGATAAATTTTAATTCAGGAACAGTTGCTTTCTCTTCTTTTAACAGTTAATATAATTTGCATGAACCAAAAAACAAACAAACAGGGAGAGACACCTAGTAAATACTAAAATAATATAAACAAGTTCATCACGAATATCTAGAGCCCTGTTTTGAAAAATCCAGGTATATTTCAGTTCTTTTGTTTACGACTTTTTTAGGTACGCACGTGCGTCCGTGCGCACAGGTAGCCACGCCCTTACATTTATGCAGGTGTAACAGTACTGATTAAATGTTATTAAGGAAACGGCAAATTGAAACTTCCTTTTTAGTTTTGTCATCAGTAGGATTCTTATAGGCTAATCCAACATATTTATTTTTCATCGTCTTTTATGATCCTCCAAATTAATAACTGCAAAAAAGCTGTGTTATACATGCTTTGGACATCACAGAATCGCGCAGTAGGCTACCTCGCTTTCTCTTTCTCTAAAGGAAAATGGCAATGACAAACTTTATCGCAGATGGGAACCGAAAATCATATGAAGACGCTTCTTGTACAACAGAATTGGTCAAAGGAAGATACAACGAGCTGATTGCCCTCGTAGCATTAAACATTTTTCTGTCCATATCCGCATTTTGGGGGAATGCTCTCATCCTAGCTGCCCTTCACAAGGAGTCTTCTCTTCATCCGCCGTCCAAACTTTTGTTTCGTAACCTGGCGGTAACTGATCTCGCTGTCGGTATCATTGTAGAACCTCTTTACGCAACTTTTTTTATATCTGTGTTGAATGAACAGTGGAATATTTGTCGCGTTTTGTTTGCGAGTGTCTATATCACAGCCTATATTTTGTGTGGAGTGTCGCTGTTAACAATGACCGCAATAAGCGTGGACAGAGTTCTCGCTCTGTTGTTACGGCTCAAATACAGACAAGTTGTAACTTTAAATCGAATCTACGTAACCCTCATTGCTTTTTGGCTAGTGTGCATTATCTTTTCGACAATGTACTTGTGGACTCCTTTTGACATAACCTTGTGGTTTAGTTTCAGCGCTATATCGCTATGCTTAGTCATATCAGTCTTCTCTTACGCCAAGATATTCTTCACTCTTCGTCATAACCAAGTTCAAGCACAGGGACAGCAAAACCAAAACGTTCTACCGAACAGAGCGCGATACAAAAAGACAGTGAACAGTGCACTGTGGGTGCAGTTATCATTGGTTGCATGTTATCTCCCATATTCTACGACAGAGATTGCTATTCTCCAAAGAGAACTATCGCTATCCGTTGTCGTTGCTAGGTTTTTTACATTGGCTTTAGTTTTCCTAAATTCGTCATTAAACCCAATCCTGTACTGTTGGAAGATCAGAGAAGTGAAGCAAGCGGTGAAAGATATCGTCAAAGGACTGTTTTGTTCATCAAGTTAATACTTACGTTATGTACGGCCTCCGTTACATCCGTTTAATTCTTATATCACTATGGAAAATAAATAGAAAATCTCGGGGTGAAATAGGTAAATAAGGTAAAAAAAACTGTGCTTTTGTTTATGTTACGAGGTCGTCATAAGGCAACTGTAGTCATTGCAAAAAACAACAAAATAGCGAATAGACTTGTGTGAAATTTTTTTGTAATCTCAACGAGTGGAAGGGAGAAACTGGTTAGCTCGAATTTTAGTTATCAGTAACATTTTTCATGTGGTAAAATGTATAAGGAAATGAGGTGCCACACAACAACGACTTATTCAATAAATAAAAGTTTCCTTCCTTTGAACAATTTATCAGCTTACTGTCTCTGAGCGGAAACTTGGAACAATCTCACAGTCTCTAGAAGCTGCGTGCAAGGCGCAAATAAGATAACATACACAAAATGTTTGGTGAAAGATGTTACATGCACTGGAAAAGTTTATTCAAAATCATTGAATTTCAAAATTTTTCCAGAAAAAATATTCGCTGAGGAGGAAACTTCCTGTGTGATGATGATTCGATTTCAGTTGTACTGAACCAACCTGACTGCTTTGTCATCTTTTCCACTTCTCCATTTCATTATTGTTTCGTAAAAGAAATTAGCTAATTAAACTAGAAGGTACAAAATACTTGACAGAGTAAATTTCCCAGGCCCTTCCCTGAAACCAAACTAATATAATGGAAAGTACCGAGCGACAGAATTGGAGTGACCCACCAATCGTTTCGCTAAAGCAGCTGTTTGGGAAGATTTTATTTAAAGCCGGTTGCACACGAGCAAGTTTTTCTTCACAAGTGCCATTGACAATTTTCATTTGCTCAAGTTTTCTTTGACAAGTTTTGCCTTGACAATTTTTATTTGCTGGTGTGAACGAATGAACAAGTTTTCTTTGACAAATAATCACTGTAGCCAGCAATTCAATTAGAAAGCGGACCAAAATTTTCTTGACAAGTTTTCCTTGTTGACCCTATACAGACGAGCAAGTTCTGCAATGTGTCAAGTTTTTCCTTGACAAGTGCACTTGTTGAAACACTAGCGTACTAAGTCGGTTACAGACGAACTAGTTTTCCTTGACAAGTTTTGATTTGACAAGCTTTATTTGCTGGTGTGTAAAGGAAAACTTGTCAAGTTTTTCCTTGACAAGTGCTCTTGTTCAAATAGTAAAGCCGCTTATAGACGAGCAAGTTTTCCTTGATAAGTGTCATTGAAAATTTTCATTTGCTCGTGTTTATGAACGACAAGTTTTCTTTGACAAGTTTTGCCTTCACGAGTTTTATTTGCTGGTGTGAGCGAATGAAGAAGTTTTCTTTGACAAATATTCACTGTAGCCAGCAATTCAATTGCACAGCGGACGACAATTTTCTCGACAAGTTTTCTTTGTTGACCTCGGCGTATGGACGAGCAAGTTCTGCCATGTGTCAAGCTAGTTTTTGAACAAGTGCACTTGTCAAGGAGAAACTTCACAAATGTTTCTTTACACACCAGCAAATAAAGTTTGTCAAGTCAAAACGTGTCAAGGAAAACTTGCTCGTCTGTAACCGGCTTTTAACTAGGACACTGGGATATGAAATAACTCTCGCCTCATACAATGAACCAGCTCAAGGGTAAATTAAAATTTCCTTTTGGTTATTATTATTATTATTATTATTATTATTATTATTATTATTATTATTACAAGTGAAACCGGAAATAACAATATATAATTATATATCCCATAAAAAAGGTAGATATAAGGCAATGAAACAAAATGAAAAGGGTAACTTTTAATGCCATATATTACGGCGAGACATGACTAACCTTCTTAAGGGGCAACACTGAAGCAAAGTAAAAGTGGAGAAAACGGTTACAATACAGAAATAGAAATAACAGACGTGTACTGAAGCGGCTACCAAAAATGTGGCATTCCCAAGGTGGCATTCCCAAGGTGGTAAGAACAATGCTAAGTTGTGATGAATTTGCAATTTTGTTAGACTCTGCAACAAAGTTAAGACATAAGTAGATACTGCTACGTAATGGGTAGAACCAGAAGAAAAAAGTGCAATCAGTTGAGGGTTCAGAACCCCTGCCCCACCCATTCATGCACTACTGACTTATTATTTAGACCTTGTAGACATTATTTCTCTCACTTAACTTCTCATGGTTTTGAAAGTTATTTGTTGCTGAGCCAGCAAGCCAGAGCTTACTAATAAATGTAAAAAAAAAAATGGTTGTATTGAAATTTGGGGGTTAAATGTTGTACAGACGGAAGATTGTATTCATATTTTTGTGGATATTTATTATGAGTCGGCTTGGATCGAGGCAAGTGTATTTGTACTTCTTTGGGAAAATAGTTGACAATTTTTCTTTATTATTTTTTACCTTTTTTAGTTTTTGCATATTAATTCATTCATACCAGAAATCACAAGTGTTAGTTGAGAGAGAGAGGGGTGCTCTGAAAACACGCCTATCCGCTCTTGTTCTGACAGTTTTTTTAGTTCACGATAAACTAAAAATTAAATGTTTTGCAATTTTTGTCTTTGGTTAAAATTACGAAGGAAGACATTGCCCGCTAGGTTTGTCATCGAATCGTAGATTCTCCACACCTCGCGACTCACACGTCATTTTGTTTAACCAATCACAGAAAGTGAATCGACCTTCTGAAACGAAGCGACGGTTTGCTTGCGACAGCGCTGTAGCTGTGCTGAAAGTGGTATTTGCGGTCAAGTTTAACAAAGTAATGGGAAATTTCTAGTCCTAAGCTTAACTACATTCAAAACGGTGAAATGATTTTGAAATTTGGTTCATCCTGTCTCATAAAACCTTAGACCAAGTCAATGGATTAACGAGCACATGAACGCTGTGCGATACCTCGTTCGACTCTCTCGTTCCGCCACTTCGACTAGGTCACCTGAAGATGTGTTAGACTGTGAAAAGATTTGTGTGGTGAAAGAGCTGTGGTGAAAAGCTGAAAAGGTCGCCAAAATGGGAGATTTGCCGTCAAATTCAACTAAGTAATGGAAAATTTCTAGTCCGAAGCATAAAACTTTAGATCAAGTCAGTGGATTAACGACGTCCACGTCAACGCTGTGCGATACCTCGTTCGACTCCACTCTCCTTCCGCCACTTCGACTAGGTCACCTGAAGATGTGTTAGACTGTGAAAATATTTTTAACTGGCCACTCTGGGAAGAATTATATCAAGGCTTGATGGACGGCTTTTTGGATGTATCTAAAGCGTTTAGAAAGGGATTGTATTCGCGCCGCGACTGCATTCGACAACACATAAATTTTCCCGCTGTGCTTTGAGCATGACTAAAGACGAAGGATGTGCGATTTACGCAGTGGCCCGATGTAGCCTTTTCGACGATTGGAGAAGGTATTTACCGTTGATCTTTTATTTAGTCGTTTTCTTCAAAAAACTTACGGTCAACCGATAAGCCAGATAAGCGTTGTCTTTGTTTATGTGCCCAACTTTTGTATGGCTCGGCAAGAAGTTAAGCCTACTCTCAAATTTGGTTTTCAAGTTTATCGTCAGTTTGTTTGTGAAGAAGGTTTTCAGGATTTCTGTGTTGGACCCATTCTTATAGCAAATTACATTTTAATATCCCCTCAATTTAAAAAAATAGATTCAAATGAAATTTACCGTAAGCTTAAGCTTATAATTTAAACATTGTTGCAAAAAGGTTTTTCCTCAGACTACCATTGTAAATAGGTGCCACAAACCAGAAGCGTAACACTTTGTAAAACTGCCAAATCTATTAAAACAATTATTTGCTAATCTTTCTTTGTTTTTTTAGACTGGTTCTTGGTCGGTTTTGACATAAACTTAAGTACTTGACGTCTTCAGAGTTATTAAGCTTAGGTACTTTCCGCGTTTAGCGCGCACATACACGAACTCGCACAAACAGCCGTGATTTTAAAACTTTTCTCTGTTTTTGCTGAATCTTTGACATACAATTTTTAGCTTTATAATTATGTGAACCCCCATGCATTACAACCTCTGTGAAAACGTTTTTTGTAGTACAGTAATTTTTCAGATACAACAAAATGTTTCGCCACTCAAATTAAACTTATGTGTCGGGATCGTGTAATTCATTAGGGTAATCCATTTGAAAGCACGAACTGTTCCAGTATTTGTTTATGCGCAACTATTTTTCTTAGGCCAATGCTTTGAATAATGGCTTTATTGTACACTTTGTTATAATTGTCATAGGGAATTTAGTTCATGGACAGTACAAAATAAAGTTTTGATGTCTGTGCGAATGAAGGTAACAACAACAATACTTTATTTCACCCCATCATTATTACAACAGAAAATATAAACATATACATAGAATAGATGATAGGGGTGCAGGCTGCCCGAAATAACCTAAGAGTTAAAAATGCCAGGCAGCCAGCTGTAAGAAAAGATATTTAAATGTTAAGGTCAGGGACACAAGAACAAACACACATAAATACACACAAAAACAAAGTTAAACAGAGTTAAGTAAAGTACCAGTATTTTAAAATGACCAACGTAACGTTTTAAGTTCCGGTTGAAAATAAAGTAATCATTTATTCCGTCACTGTTTAAGATACGTTTTTTTACCTTCAAATATCGTATTTAGTGAAATTACTGAGCTTGCATCGGTTGCCTTAAACAACTTTAATTGTTTCATTTAATGTTAGCATTAATTTGATTTCATTCGCATTGCTGCAACTTCTAGTTTAAGTTTTATAATTTCAAGAATTAAACAACACTTTTTAGGTGGGACGTGCATTTAAGTGTACCACAAACGCGCTTTTTTGTTTTGTTTTGTTTTTTAACAAACAGCAACAACTATCTGTATCAACTTACCTTCTCAAGTATACATTGGCCCGAGCAGACAGCAGCCATAAAAAAAAAATTATTAAAAAAGTCGTCAAAAGTTCCGTTTAAAGAAAATGCAAGTCCAGTCCGTTGTCCAGTCCTTGGAATGTTTTTTTGTGGCGCGGCGTCGCAGTGAACAAAAAGCGCGCGAAAGTATAGCCTCGTTTTCGTTCTTTCCTCCAGGCCCTCTCCTCTGAAAAAAATCTTAAACATCGATCATCGTCAAAAGCAATTGAAATTAGAAGAAACTGACAACGCCATCATAAAGAGCATACTCTCAAGCCTTAGGCAAAATTTTCTTTTATTCCTACCTCAAATGGTTGTTGAGCAGGAAGCTGACAAACTTTTCAGTTAGATTTTCTACTGCCGCACTTTTTTAGGAAAAAGTAATCATGGCCATTTTTTAAAACACTATTTATTAAACTACAACTTAGCTTAAAAATATTCTTGGAGAAAGGTTTTAGTAAATTTTTAAAGCGAATATTAAACTTCGGTCCGTTCTGGTCACGTGACCGATGACGTCACAGCATTAAAAATGACAAAAATGTATATTTCATAAAAATATCCACCAATATCCAAATTTTTGTTTCCTCGCGTTTAATGCAACGCGAGATAGCACTTGTACCCAGACTCCCACTTTTTGAAAATTGTATATACCTCCCTTAATATTTATATTTTGTTCGGTACCCGGGCAGTCCGAGATGGCTCACACCATTGTGCTTCAAACCACGTTGACTGCTTTTTCAATAACAAAATAATTTCGTCACAGTGAGCAAAACCGCACTTGTGAGCAAAGTCACGTGACCAATGACGTCATCGCCCTTAGTCTTGTACAATAATTAGTTTATGGTAAGACTTACTTCTAGACAACGTGGGGGTCTTGCTGCCCTCAAACTGACCAAGTTATTTGGGATTGACGATTTTCCAGCTGCAAAGGATTCTGGGAAGGTTCTTATTATAATTATATATTGTTATTTAATTATTTAATTATTATTATTATTATTATTATTATTATTATTAAGAGTAACTGGGCTGAACCAAAATCTGTGCTTTGTCATCTTTCGACCGCTCGCCCGTTTAATAAGTTTTTATTATAATAAGATGCATATTAGCTGCAGATTAACATTTTTGTGGCCTTTAGAACGTAGACATTTCATGGATAAATCTACAAAACACATTTGGATTTAGTTTTCAGTTCTTCTTAGTTATTTTTAATGCTAAGGGCGGTTGCTTCATAAAAATTGTAAATCATAATGAAGCTTAAGCTTGACACAAACTTTGCAAGGACGTCCAAGTTTTATTTCAGCCAATAAGCGTTCAGTTTTACAACTGATCATTTTTTCGCCCACCTTCCAATCTTTAATTATGTAAATATTAAGTCAAATAGAAATATAGTTTCTCCCTTCCACTCTAAAGTCATAAACAAACGTCCAAGTTACCCTGGAGGTGGGGGGGGGAGGGAGGGGGGGGGGACTCCCAGTAAAATTGGGTGGTGGTGTGCGGCTCGCTTCCTGAAACCCTTACACTATTTCAGACCAAAATCTGCGATTTTCGCTACCTTATTTCAGACCTGACCAACAATTCGAGACCCTATTTCAGACCTATTTCACGTACTCGGTTGGCATAATTTCAGAAGGGCTTTTGTGACTTCTTCTAAAAAAAAAAAACATGCTAAATTCAGGAATAGAGTGGACAAACCATATCCTATTTCAGACCAAATGGTCAAAATCGATACCCTATTTCGACCAAAACGGCTAAAAAACATACCCTTTGGGGCCGCAGATACCTATATAGCCCATATAAGGGAGTACTCCCCCCTCCCCCCCCCCCCCCCCCTCCCTGCTCCGGGCCAATGTAACGGCGCACCGGTTATTTATCATTCTTACAGAGGCTGTTAAAAATTTTTTTTTTTTTTTAAAATTTTTTTTATTACGTTCAATACATTATATAATTACAGAATTACAGTACGCTACTTAGTATTAAAGCACATGACAGTTCAATATTTACATTTCCGTTACATTTCATATAGCGCATTACTTACAATATATTACTCACAGTTCAATATTCACAATAAGGCAATTAAAATACATTAGCTATTAACATTTACATATATGTATTCACGATTTAACATTTACAGATACACATTTACACTCCAAACATTGGTACAGTCGCATATGACGCACTCATGGCCCCCTGCAGCACCCCCCCCCCCCCCTCCCCTCCCCCAAACTTTTTATTTATTAATTGGTGGATTGTAATACGAGAGGAAATAGGGAAAGCCTTCTATTTTGGGGCATTGACCGCGTGTTCTGCAAGTCCAAATGTAGAATCTCGCGACTAAAAATGAAAAGTAATGATATTTGTTTTTTAAGGGTTGGAGCTTTAAACCAATAACTAACGAAAGTGATAAATCGAACAAAAGAAGAGGATTCTCTCTGAGCAGCCAGTTCTTAAAGTCTCGCCAAAAAGAGGAAGTTACCGCACAGTTCCAGAATAAGTGTATTAGTGTTTCCTCTTCCCTTTGGCAGAAGCTACAAAGGTTGTTATCAGTAAGGTTAATTTTTTCCAAAAAAGTATTAGTAGCAAGTCTTCTGTGGAAGAGCTTAAACTGAAATATCAAAAGTTTTGAAATTTTTGTACACTCAAACGGTTTTCGATATATGGCTACCCAGTCCACAGGTTCATTTTCGAACATGCAGTCTTTTGACCATTTCATTTGACTCATTTGGGGCTTCTTTCGCCTTTTTTCTTACTCAGCTTTTGATACACAACTTGGGTTGATTTGCTGGCTTTAAGAAATTTTAGACGAAAGTTATCGTGGTGAGAGTCTTCAGTACGCCTCTCTTGTCACAAATGCAAATGAACAAATGCTTTATAATGGTAATTGAACTGAGTGGAGTGCAATTTGGTCTGAAATCATACGCGTGATTTCAAAATCGAACGAGTGCGCAGCGCGAGTTTGATTTGAAATCACAAGTATGATTTCAGACCAAAATTGCTTGACACGAAGTTCAATTACCACTTTATTACACCCATTTTGAAATCACACAGTTCTTTTTTGTCAATATTAATATTTGTTCATCCATGAAATTTGATAGGTTAGTATTATTTCACTTTCATTTTGATGAGTTACAGAAAGGATGCGATTTAGAGTAAAAAATGGTGCGATTTGGGAATAAATTGCACTGTTGAGAGCCAATCAGATTGCAAGGATCACCAGTGATTTCAAAACGGGTGTAATAAATGGCTGAAATCACAACGAGGAAGGACAAGAAGGAAGGGTTAATCTTACAACGATCTTTAAAATCTGAGAAAGACAGAAAAGTGGACTCACTGGTCATTAGGTCGCTAATAGTTTGAATTTCGCTGGCAGCCCATGGCTTAAAGTACATTTCCGATTCGTATAATGGAGTTAGACCAGATGGATTGTGAATGGAGCTGGGTGACGGAAGCCATAAGATCTTCAAAGGCTATTTCTAACCAAATTTGCAGTAGTTCTAGAAGAAAAAGATCTAATATGCCGACTGTTAACAAATTCTTCTGGTTCAAATTACCTTTAAAAATGGTAGCGCCACCAAAGTCATACAGATGCGAGTCAAAGAAGAGTTTGCATTTTGCGAGGTTATTTTGGCTTAGATATTTCTTAATCCAGTTCGACTTTAAAGCTTTGACAAAGCTAGTGACATCAAACATTTTTAGTCCACCTTGTTCGTAGTCGCTTATCATGATATCACGCTTAATTTTGTCACTCCTACCACCCCACAGAAAATTAAAAAAGAGATCATTAACTTCTTTGACTGCTTCATGGTCCGTTGACAGGGGCGATAAAATGTAGACGAGTTGCGAAACAATTAAACTTTTCAAAACTGTTAACGTTATTTTACCTAATAGACTTAAACGGCCCAGACTAGCTTTTAGTTTTGTTAATTTTTCATCGTAATTTAATTTCATCATAAGTACCGGGTCAGTGGACAACCATACACCTAAAGTTTTAACCTTATCCCTCATCCATTTTAGCTCAATTTCGGGGCAGAGCTTCTCCTCACTACCTGCATTAGCACCAATCCAAAGTGCTTCAGTTTTATTGCGGTTTAGGCGGAGTCCGAATATTTTGCTGAATAAATCCAATACCTTCAAAGAGGTAGTAAGAGACCTACTTGACCCATCTAAAATCAGAGTGGTATCGTCAGCATATTGACTAATTATAACTTCGCGTCCGTTAACCGTTATTCCTTTGATATCGCAATCTTCCTTATAACTTCTGTATGAGCTTCTACACAAAGAATAAATAAGTAAGGCGAAAGAGAGCAGGCTTGCCTTACTCCTCTCCCAAGTTTTAAAAAATCACTTGACCATCCGTTATTCAAAATACAGCTTTCCGTGTCGTTATAGAAAAGTTTGATCCAGTTGATAATTGTCGGGCCAAAATTAAAATGCCGAATGGTTTTTCGAATGAAAGACCATTCCACCGTATCAAAAGCCTTTTCAAAATCAAGAAATAGCAGTAGCCCTGGAATATTTTTGGCGGCTGTATACTTAATGGTAGCATCAACAAGTCTAATATTTCCCCGATAAATCTGACCTTAAGAAAGCCAGTCTGATCGTGATCTATAAGATTAGGAAGAACACGTTTTAGACGATTCTCGATAGCCTTTGCGGCTATTTTATAATCACAGTTCAACAGAGATATTGGGCGCCAATTTTTAGCAAAATAAAATTCGCTGTCATTTTTTGGGATAAGTTGGATAATGCCGCGTTTTTGAGAAACAGAAAGATGCCCGCAAAGGTATGCACAGTTGTAAGAGTTAATCAGATATGTCTGTTAATCAGATATGTCTTTCCAGAAAACTTTGTAAAATTCGGCCGGTAAACCATCGGAACCTGGTGTTTTATTACATTCCATTTCTTTCACAGCTCTTAAACATTCCTCCTTCGTCAAAGGGTCGTCACAGAACCCCTGTTCAAACTGGCTTAATTTCCTATGAGAAGATTCATCGAAAAAGAGGTCATCATACTCATCATTAGTGGAACTAATTTTGGATCGGTAAAGCTCTTTATAAAAAGCTTCATTTATTTATTTGTTTATTTATTTATTTATTTATTTATTTCAAGATTTGTACATAAAGAATATATACAGGTGATTAGAACAAAAGGATATAGCATCCCCTACAAGGTTCAACCACCTTACCCAACCCCATAAACCTACAAACAACACACACACACACACACGCACACACACACACACACACACACACACACACACACATACAC